>VZRZ01002289.1:321675-375082 GCA_013398175.1 Climacteris rufus | reverse complement strand
GCCCGCCGAGCCCCGCGCCGGCCCGCCCCGGCAACCCGCCCGACGCTCACTTCCCCTGAAAATACAGCAACAGAAAAAACACAGGTTTTCCTGGATAAACATCGGGGTCAAGGTGCACCTTTCCAAGTTTAAAGCAGCCGAGATTCTCAGGGAGCTGACACTTGACTTCAGGAGAGATGGGAAATGCAAAATCCTACCCGGATTTCCACAGTCCCACGTGCAAGCACGCCTACCTAGGCGTGAAGGCTGCAGGGAGCAGCGTGGGGCGTGAATCCATATCGCCCCAGGGCAGCAAAAGGATCTCTAGCAGAACCTGTTACCCAAGGAAAACAAAGAGTTACAAGACAATTACAAATGGCTTATGTCATGTAGCATGGCAACCCACCCGGCCATACAGGTCCTGTAAAAGTAACTTCGTAGCAGGAAATAGCCCTGTGCATGTTAGGGATGGATGTTGACGGCCCGCGACTGCAGCCCAGCTCCGAGGGGCACCGTGCCCACCTTTAACTCAGGGGCGCGGTGCTGCCTCGCTGGCCGCGCCCGGGGCGTGGGGGCTGCTGTGCTGAGCAGCGGAGATCAGCTTAGAGCTGGAGAGGAACCGCACGAAGACCCGGTGCTGAACCGACCCCACAAACAGGACTCACAATCCACAGCAAAAGGCAGGTGTTAGCTCAGCTTCCACCAGCAGCTCTTCATCTCCTACTCACACATCAGCCATTCAGTGTATACTGCCAAATGCAACTGGCACAATTAACAAAGTTGTATTTGTATGGGTTATCTCATTTCAGTGACAGCAAGGATGAATGAGAGCCTTTGGCACAAAAAACACCAGTTAATCTGATTGAAAATTAATTAATCTTGGCCTTTACAAATAATATATTACTAGAACACCACACATTTCAAGTCCTGCTCCCAAAGATGAATGGCTTCTTCACTGGGTAACAGTCAAGGATTGATCTCTGTTCCAATTCAGCTGTATGCACCAAGATCCCACAAAGGACAAGGCAGTATCATTATCTGCCATGTTATTTGTCACCAACCAGCCTTTTCTCATATGGTACTTAGACATTTATCTCTGGGGGTCCTCAGAAGGAAAGAGACTCTCTAGAACTCCTGTGTCTGACAGTGTTTCAGAACTTTGCCTCTCTGCCAGTTACAAACTAAAAGTTTCCCATCCAGGTCCAAACAAACTGTGCACAGGGAGTGCTGGTCCATCATTTCTGGGGACAAAAGTGTCATGGGAGGAGAGCAGGCAGGCAGTGTGCACTGTATAAAAATCCATCCCTTCCTCGGTTCTGATTCTTCTAGTTGATTTCTCTAGCAGAGATTTCCCTTCCTGCAGTCTGTATGCCAATGGAGAAAGAAAAAAAACCCCAATTATCAACATTATCTTTCAAAGCTGCAGGATAACACTCTCAGTTCTGAAGAAATAGGAACCTTTGATTTTGTTGTTGTTGTTGTTGTTATTACCACAGATATCTTTCAGAATGCCAGTTCCAGATTTTGAAATTTTCATTGTTTAAGTATATTGCTGTCCCCCAACACGAAGTCACGAGTTTCCAATAAAATGTACTGGTTAAAGGCATGGGTGGTGGCTATCTATCAGAACCTTCCACACAGCTTGATTTCCAACTTTGTCCCCATTGCTCAACAACCATCAGCATATGGCCCAACACTAAACAGTGCATGGAGCCATTTGGTGGTTACCTGTATGAGTAAACAAATTGTACCTTATTTGTCCATATGACAAAGACAGAACTCATCTTCCTGCTACTTGGAATGTCTCAAATGTCAGTTTTTCCTTAGTTTTTACATTGTGGTGCTGCAAGTCTAGAGAGCTAAGATGGAAGGAGGAAGAAAATGGCTCTTTGGTAACACTAGAAACTAGAAATGTGGGAGCTTGCAGGATTGAGTGTTCCTTCGACCTGAACACCTTCCATGAATATGCAGAATCATCTTCTGAAGACCAGATCATTGTACCATGTATTCCTAACTTTGGCTCCTGTTGATAAGAATACAAAAATATTTCTCAAACTCAGAAACTCTCAAGAACCCTCTGGGCAGGTCCTTTGCTGGCATAATGTGGAAGGAGCAATGCCCATTTATTGTGACTTGACAGCTCATACCAGCTGAGCATTAGATCCACCGTCTTCTGCTGCCTCTGAAAAAGTGGCCTTTTTTCACACGTTTTAATTACTGACTCCCTACATAGCAGCTATTACCTCACAGAAGGGCCCTTAACTGGAACGTTCAGCGCAAGATGAAGCCTTTCTGATAATTGTTTCTTGAGTTCATGTTTGTGAAAATAAATCTCATCAGATGATTAAATTAAACACCACAGCCAGCCCAGCTATACACTATTTTCACTTATCATGCAGAAGGGGAGATCAAAGAAAAAGGCTCAGGTAGAGTTATCCCAACTCTTCCAAGTTTGGTTGATAGCTACCCATTGAACACACTAATTAGCTGCCTGCTTGGGGTTTGCGGCACAAAATTAACCCTCCCAAAATTGGGTGGTATAGCCATTTTCATGCTCTGTAATCAACTGGATGCAGAGAGATGACTGCCTCATCTCTGTATAGCAAACAGCAGCGCTGCCTGATTCTGATTTCGGAGATTCTGTTTTCTTGGGCCTCCGTGCCCTTTGGAATTTTGTGTGGGCATGAGGAGAGCTGTGACTGGGGAACACGAGGAAAGGCTGGAGGCACCCCAGTCCTGCGGGGTTTGTGCCTCCCAGCTCATCCTTCCCTTTCGCTGAGCAGCCATGCCCGTCTCTGCGCTCCCGCAGCGAGCAGCAACACGGCTCTCACAAGTCCCCTGGCACGGCGGCTGCTTAAATAGGGAGATTGTTGCCGAGATGGAGTTTCGCCCAGCACTTGCCTGCTTTGCTTCCTTGGGCCCTGGAGGGCAGGAGAGGCGAGCGAAGCAATGGGCAGCGTAGCCCACTCCCGCTGCGAGCCCGCTGTCCTCCCGTGAGCACACACACCCACACAGCCAGAAAGCTCTGCTATTCTTCTGCTAATGGGATTGGCACCGCTTAAAGCAGTCTGCGAGGGTATTGTCTGCAACCACAGCAAGAGAAACATTATTCAAAGGCTATTCAGGCCCCAAAAGAAGCGGCAGAGCAGAGTAATTATCGAAGACTCTCCATTAACGAGGGCATCTTTGCTCTTTGTCTGTGTTGGTTTAATAAGGGCCACTAATGGGGCCGGGGGAGGGGCGCACTAATGCTTCTAAACAAACCTCCTTCCCTTCCCCACCCCCGCCCTGTGAGGAGAGCTGCCTTTATGGGCACTGACAGCCGGGCTGGGAGTTACCATATTGCAGAGTGACCTTCGGGAAAACTTAGTGTGAACCCAGCCGCATTCAGCCCCATCCCCACCGAGCCGCTTGGAGCATCGTTTGGGTCGCTGTTCTCTTTTTAGCCTTTCCCTATTTCCCGATGCTTGCCAGACCGTTTTGTACACCCCCTACCCGACCTCTCTCATGTCATTTTGTGACCCCTCATGGCTGGACACGACGGCACTGAGTGGCAGTAATGAGGGACGACAGTGCAGATTAAGTTCTCGCAGCAAAACCTGGGGCTGCTTTCCTGGGGCTGCTATCCAGCAGCTGTGACTGGGAGATGCTGCTGGGAAGGCAGCACTGGAGCAGCCTTCCCTTCCCACGCTGCTGGAGAACGCAGGCTGGGATTCAGCATGGGTCAACATCTCCTACCTTCTGGCTGTGGGCAGTGATGAAGAGATGGACTGAGGCAAAAGCGAGCATGAACCTCTATCCCAACATTCTTCAGAGCCACTTTCAGAAGTATGCAGCCAAAATTCTTCTGAGGGCTCCTAGACTGTCCCCTTCTTCGACCACCAGTTGTAAGGGCCAAGCTTTGAGGCAGTTTGCAATGGGGCCAATTTCCGAGGCAGGGTCAGGTGCAGGCTGCTCACAAACAGTGAAATGGGGCCAAGAAGTCTCAGGAGACGTCTGCAACAAACAGCATTGAAACTGAACTGTAACGGTACACACAGAAACAAATAATGAACGGTATGGCCTTTTCCAAAGTGTTGTGGATACAAGGTTGAGAACTGCTACACTCATTTTTAGCCAATGAGGAATCTCAAGAACAATAACAGGAAATTATTCCACCAATATTTGGGAAGGTCTTTTACTGAAGCCAAGCCCTGGACACTGTGCTATTCTCTCTCACCTTCAAATAGATGGTTGTACTGTACAACCAGTCCATGGACTGGAGAGGCAAAACAGTGCCTGTACGTGTGCAGGGCAGCAGTCTTGGGAACCTCACTGCTGAGCCTCTCTTGTTATGATAAATTATGTTATTCAGCTTAGGTACAGGATGACAAAATTCTCTGTACAGGCACGCACCCGGTCCTCTCTGCTTAGGCAAATATTGTGGTGTTAAATCTTTATCACAAACAGAGGATAAAAGATATGTGGAGACTCCTCACTTCTTAAACCACATGACTCTGGTTTGAAGAAACAGACTCCACAAAAGATTTCACCCTTGTTTCCTCAGGGCTTGGTAGTTTTGAAATTTTCATGATTTCGGCCTTTTCAACATTTCACCAGTAACTGCATCTTTGTAACAAAAGAAACTTTTCACAGGTGCTTCTCTAATTCATCTCTATAGGATCAAAACATCTCAGAACAATCTTGCAAGTCAAAGAAAGAGCAATCACCCTTTACACACAGAGAGCTAAGCCACAGTGAAATTAAATAATACCTGAGGTCATTATTGCCATGGCAGAGCTAGAAAGTGGATACAATTCTTTCTACAGTCTTACTGCAGTGTATTAAGATCACTGGTATGCCTTCTTCCTCTTTTGAATCACACTTCAGGATCAGATTACTGAAACAGAAAATCTGTCCTGTTTTCAGCATTTTATTCTTTGTATTAATCACTTTCTGTTCAAATTCTTTTTTTTTTCTTCTTAAAAGAATAATTATTAAACATACATAAAGCAATTATTACTGGGAGCACAGGACCTGCCCTCTGCTTGCTGTGGGTTTTGCTTTATAAGTGTCTTTAAAAGTCCTCCTTCTTTGCCACTAACAGATAATACCACCACCTTTGTTATAAATAAAGACAATATTTGAACAAAAAAAAATAGTGACTCAGAAGGAAGAACTGAAATCTTACTGGCATCCAAAGCAAGAGGAAATGAATGGAAAGGTGAAAAAAAAGTTGGTTTATGGCTTAGAAGATATGGGTACCACAAAAAAAGTAATTGCAGCACATAAAGGAGGGATGGTCAAGGCAGAGATTTGTTATGAGAAAGGGGAGTTTTGAGACCCCACGTGAAGGAAAGCTCAGTGAGCAGCTTGTGCATGGCAGGCTGGAAATGAAATGGTCCTCTAGAGAGGAGAGCTCACAGCATCCCACCTCCCAGTGACAGAGATAGGCTGGGCAATGAGTGGCTGGTGGGTCTATTTCTTAGAACTTCAGCCAGAGTAGTACAGCTGAAGGTGAGGCATCAAGTACAGAAGAGATGGAAACACAGCAAGTAAGGTCTTGGAAGCAAAGCTTCAATCTAACAGCCACCAGTTTGTCTGCAAGTCTTTTGTCCATAAATTGTCCAATTTATTTTCCTTCAGGTCTGGTTCCTGCAGCAAGCAGGGACTTCTACATCAGACCTCATCAAGCCAGTTCTATTTAGCCTTACTCTTTAACACAGATAGCTTAATAGAGGGATATTATCTCACCACTTTCCCCCTTAATTTTTTTTTTATTATTAATTCTGCTAGCATTTGAGGCTAACAGGCAATGAATGTAAGTGGATTCCTCCAGGTTGCTCTACTTCACTCTACTGCTGTTATCCTGTCACACTTTAAATAAACTGTCTAACTGGGATCTGATCTGAACCTACTAAAACAATGAAAAGTCCTTCAATGGCTATGCAGTTTGGGATTTTGCCTTGAATTGTGTTTGATCTCATTTAATGTAGATTTGTGCCTTTTATTCAATTGCACCTGTGCCTTGAAACCTAAGGGAAATTAAACAGGAGTAAGGAGGAGTAAAATATGCATTTCCAGAAGATCCTTTGTGTATGTTTGCAAGGAGAGGATGTATTATATGGGACAGGAAGCAGCTATTAATCTCTGCAAGTACATCCTGGTTTAGTTCAATGCAACTTCCCTGCTTTGTCTTTGTATCCTTTGAGCTCTTCTTTCTCTACTAAACAGGTCTTGTTCTGCCAGCTTAGCAAAAACCTGTCCCTCTAATGCCCTCAACTGGTGTTTCCTGCACCTGCCCTCTCCTTTTCATTCCTGCAGGCCATTCTCCTGGGCACAGGAGTGGTACAGAGAAGTACTTACTCACTTAGCAGCCAGGTAGACCAAGGGCCCACAAGAAGAGGGGGGACAGTAGCAACTGTGTGACATTTTTGCCTGTCCATGCAGCCCCATTTGGAAAGGTTTACAGGCAGGAATGCCAGATTAGGGTGGTGACTTTCTGCCTTTACTACTCCAGTATGACATGGGCTTCCTGTGGGGGTTTAAGCAAGCTGCTTTAATCTCCACATCTCCATTTCCCTGTTCAGAAAGCGGAATGCTGCTGTAAGGGTACATTTGAGAACACTTGAGGCCTATACTGGTAGGGACTGAGAAACTCAGATGTTCATGAACTGATGTCCTGACCACTCTGATGTGGCTTCTGTATCCAAACAATCCAAGGAGTGAGATCACCATAGCATCATGTTCAGCCTCCCTATTTTATGGGGTATAGTCAGCCTTAAGGGATGCCCCTGAACATTCAGTACTCTCATTTCCTGACACGTTTTTGCTCTGCTCTACCTGCCTAAGAACTCTCCCTGCCTGCCTTTGCTCCAGGCCTATCTCTCTCCTTGCCCTGGCCCCACCCAGTGTCTTGGCGTTTTGTGGCCTGTTTTGGTTCAGTCCATGGTTACTCCAGCTTCCTAGTCATAGGCATTGACCTTATTCTGGTGTCAGGACATTGCTCACTCTCCCTGTGAAATCTTTAATACAACAGAGAAGAGGAATATCTATACTACAAGAGGCAGCTCAGTGCAAAGATTCCCCTACCCAGCACCAATCCTGCCAGCTTTGGGCCTGGGACACTGACACCTCAGTGCTGTGCAACACTTCACTCACCTACCTGGGGTCCATCAGCCATTACCCACAGCCTAAGCCAGTCCCCTCAGTGGGGAGCCTCCAGCCAATTCAGGGATCTCTCACAAGACACTGCTTGCATTCAGTGTGGCCATAGCCTACGTGAGCTCCTTGCTGGGCAGCAGATTCTGTGGAAGGAAACACTGAAGCTGGAGTGAGATGAGTGAACAGATGTTATACGGCAGTAACTTCCACCCCAATTCCCCTGCAAAGGTTTGCATAGAGAGCCCTGACCCAATCCCATCTAGAAGAAGTCTGAGATGCCAAAGATTTCACAAATATGATCTGTTGACTCTACCTTAAAGTCTGTAACAACTGACCACTTACAGTTGTTGCTGTTAGGGACTGGCTCTTATTTTCTCCTAAGAAGTTACAGCCAGACCTTCACTGTCTGCCTCTGAACTCCTCTACAGTGACTCTTTATCTTAATGCTAATTTAATTATCAAGCAGCAGAGTGGGGAACCTTGGGTGATGTTTTAGTTTTTCAGGTGCAGCTGCAGTTGCATGAAAGTTAGAGCAGCCTCAGGGCTCTTTTTCTCTCTGGTATGAGGAACAAGAGCATAAATGTGGCCCACAGGTATGATTGCCCCATAGCTTACAATTGCTATACAAATACTGTTCTGAGATCTGAAATCCTCTTTACTCCATCTATCCATCATAGTGCTCACATCCAAAGTACATCCAAAGTACATCAGCCTGAATAGTATGTGTTATAATAGTCTCAGCCTTTTTCATTTTAACTTCTAAAGCCAGGGCACAAATAAAAAGAAGGGGGAAAGGCTGACAGAATTAACAGAGAATCCAAGTAAATAAAAATGATGTGTTGGTGTTCATGGAGAGGAACCTCTTAGGCGATAAAGGAAGACAAGTTTGCCTTAACCAGAGG
Source organism: Climacteris rufus (assembly GCA_013398175.1). Lineage (NCBI taxonomy): Eukaryota > Metazoa > Chordata > Aves > Passeriformes > Climacteridae > Climacteris > Climacteris rufus. The sequence goes on along the minus strand of VZRZ01002289.1, from coordinate 367,058 downwards.
AGTCTCTACAGTGTCACCCACAAGAGTTTTGGTTTTCGTACTTACTGCATCCTGTAAGAATAACCTAGCTTTATGCAACTATGTCACAAGATAACAAGGACAAAAACTTCAGTATTCTATATCCAAGTATACCCTGAAGAGGGCTGAAGTATCTTCTGTTCCACAAATCAGACTGAGCTGTAAATCACCATACTTAATGCTGGGAAGACTGTAGTACTTAAGCATAGGTATCTATGAAGTCACTGCCATTGTAATGCTCTCCCATCTTCAGCCCTTTGCAAGAGCCCCCCTGCGTGGCTTCCTTAACAGGATCCATTCCAGCAGGACAGCATATTTCTGGCACTAATACTCCACTGAAATACTGTGACTTGCATTTGAGCGATTATTTTGTGTCCTATCTAACATTCCCTCGCCTATATTGTCCTTCCCACCCCATGTATTGTTTTCCCCAGCCCAGCTCCCTGCCGGAGCGCACGGCCGGGCAGCGCTGCCCCTCTGCACGAACACCGAGCCCTGCTTGCCACGGCTCCGCGCAGCAAGTAGGCTTGCTGGGCCTGGGGCATTGGAGCCGTGTGATTGCACACTCACTGCTGCCCTGACACTGAGAGCAACCTCACTGAGCATCACAGGGACAGCGGAGCTACTTCTGAAGGAATAAGGATTTGTTGAACTATAACTAAACAGGATAGGGGTAGTGCTCACTAGAAATAGAAGTCCACATGCCAAGAACTCTGACTGATGAAATGGATGTAATGTAAATTAAAATTTGCTCTGATTATACAAAGTTATCTTAACTAATCTATTTAAGTAGCCCATTTCAGCTTCCAAGGACCCCAACTTCTCGTTGCTAATGTGCCGTCAACTGCCCTGCTACAGCGACAGATCCTTAGTGCAGAAAAACAAGGAGGTGCCAAAAGAGCCAGTATGTTTCATGATGTTACCTTGTACTCTCAAATCTCCTCTTGGGTGCTTCGGAAAATTTCCCTTGGACTAATACTTTTTATATCTATACACACAGTAACACCAGTGCTCCGTCATAGTGTCCCGTGTATTCAAAGGCATGAGAGACAACTTATTTCCTCAGAGAAAGCTGGGAAGGTAAATCCAGTCATGACAGAGAGGTGCTCAGATATAGAAGAAATTGCAGCGACAGCGTTTCATTATCCCAGTGTCTCTGAAAGACACGTGTCATTTCCTAAGCAGATACATTCAGCCCTTCTAATTTTGCCAGCGGTGGAAAAAGGTGCATTACAGTCATCAATAGCACTTTACTTTCCATCTGTGTTTCCTCAAGCATTGTACAAGAGATCATGATTCCCTCTGACTGCTCAAGCCAGGAGCTCCCTCTAGCATCAAAGAGGATTAATGCAGCCTAAAGGAATAGAGAGCAAGTGTAAGAAAGTATCAATAAGACGAGGGAAGTCTAACCCTTTTCTTCTTTTTTGACACACACAAAAAAAAAAAATCCAAACCAAAAAAACCTTTAAGTTAGTTATGTGCACATAGCTAAACACTGTCACCTTAAGAACAATGAGGTGAACAAACCCACAGGACAGGAAAAGGCAGGATCTTAGTTCACATCCTAATCTGTGAAATACAAGTACAGATTGTGTAAATCTACTCTGGTCATCAGCTTTCACAGGAGAGCAGTATGAACTGGCAAAATGACGATTCTGGCCTTAAAGATGTGCTCATTGCTTAAAAGATCATTGTCACCAGAAGGGAAATAAAATGAAAACATAAAAGAGTGAACTTGGGTAATAAGCAGGTGAAAAATAATCCTTTAGAGTACCTCAGGACACAATATTCAGGTTGGGTTTTTAGAGATTCTCTAGTCATCACTGTCATTTTATAGCATATGGGAGCAAAACAGAGGATTATTTCAGTGGTGTTAGAGCTCCCCTTCCCCAAAAGTACTTAAATGGTGTCCCTTGAGTAGATTATGTGAGTGAGAGAGGGGTCTACCTGCTACAGTTTAAATCTTCCATCTAGAGTGTGTTGGCAAGTTTCCTTACCCAGACTCAGGGAAAGAAGAAGAGATGTAGCCAACTTTTTTTTTTTTTTTTTTTTTTTTTTTTTGTGGCATTTGGGAATGGGTTTAGAGGTGACAAGCACAAATGTGCCTGTGTGTCTCTGCTCCATGGACTACAGGATTTGTGCTGTGCCAAGGGCCCAGGAAGCCTCTCTCTGTGGCACAGCAATTCTCTCAAAACACAAAGGGAGCAAGGAATGTCAAACAAAGTAAGGCAAAACTCCTAACAAAAGAGAGGCAAGGTCAAATGGATGTGCTGCTACACAGAGCTGCTGGCCAAAACTGCAAACCAAACTAGTACATAGAAGCAACACCAACCTTTACACCGGTGCTCAGTAGTCAAGAGAACTCCTTCTCTCATGTTCAGAAAAAAAGCCACAACTCTCTAGTCCAGGCAGGCATTGCAGATTTCAGTTGCTTGTGACATTCCCAATGACTCTGCACTAGTGTCTGCTGTCCTGTCTTTGACATCCAGCACTTTTCCTTGATATACATCACATTTCCATCAGTGAAACAGGATTTCTTCAGGCTACCAATATTCCAGAAAAATCAAGCACCTGATGAAACTCACTGCAAGGCTTCAGTTTTGAGGAGGCTATTAATGCAAGAAGAATCCATCTCTATTAAATACAAACTGGTCCAATTTTGCTGGGAGGACCACAGACTTCATTCCATGCTGCAAGTTGCAGACCAAGTAGAACAAAGTCTGGGAACCTCTCCTTCTCCCTTCATACAGCCTGAGGTGCTTTAACTTCATGCACTCCTGCTGTGAAGGGAGAGGCCCAGTGACCCACACACAAAACAAATCTGTTGTGCATGTTCTGAGGAACAGAACAGCATTGTGCTGAGCAGGGACAGTGAAAGAGGAGGAAACACCCTCTGCCACCTCTCCCTACTGCCAGGACAGGGGGAAAAGACTCAAAGGGTGAAGTGCAGGGGAATCAGCTGATGTGGAAAACCAGGTCAGGCCAGGCCAGGGTAGCAGGTCTATCAGTGCAGATACTCCAGAAGTGGTGCCTAATCACATTGGTCATTGCTTAGTGCTCATCTACATCCAGAACTTTGGCACTGCCTCTCCCTTCTTTCATTGCTACTTTTTTGAAGTCTTAGATGCACCACCTCATCTCCTGTCTATGACTGCATAGGCCACCCCATTGCAATCCCTCTCTCTCCACCTGTTTGCAGAACAAAGCAATGCAAATTTCTGATGTCAGCTGAAGAAAGCAGAGTTTCTAATGATTGGCAAACCATCCAGATATGACCCTTCCCAAGAATTTGACTTTGCAATTCTCTGAAGTAACACTGACATAGATTGCGGCTGTTAGTGATTTTATTAATTTTTTTAAATATGTAAATATCTAGTTAAAATAAAACCACTAATTCTTCTATGATGTCAGCTTGAAAACAGCTTGGAGACTGTATTCTCCAATCAAAGGCAAAAAAAAAATCAAATTTCTAGAGTATGTAACTATAATGTAGACATGAGTGACTGACTGCTCAGCACAGAAGCAGCAATACAAGGTAACAGCCATGGTAAATGTTTAAAATTCTTCCAATACACAAGCAAACCACCTAACACATCAGGAAACATGAATTTTTAAATGACTGTCTTTGTAAAACCGTTGTACCTTCTATAAACAGTTTCTAAGGTTCTTGTGTTATTGAGCTGTCACTTGAGCAATTTTCTTTTCACAGGATGACTGAAAGTGGCTTTCTGCCAAGTTTGTAGCAGGTACTATTAACAAATTATTGCATACATAGTTACATGTGTATGTGTGTGCACTGCGTGAGGCTACACATAAACACGCAAATCTCAGGCATTTTGCAGCCTTCAGAGCTGTAGTTACTTCCTAAATTTGCCATCTCTTGATGTGTACAGAGCTACCTGCTGCAGAAAGAACTGGCAACATTTACAAGAACTGCTGCTAATGTTTGTTGTCTGCACAGGGCACACTTATCCAACACCCATCTCTTCTCATAACCTGTTGGCCTAACTGGCATCATCCTTACCAAAGCCAAGGACTAGGGAATGGATAGCCTGGGATGGAACATATCCCTCCCACAGAGCCTGAAGGAGGACTGGGAAAGTATCTTCCCACTTCAAATGCTACAGAAGTAGCTGGATGACTTAGTGGAGTTCAACCAGCTGCCATCCCCAAGCTCCCACCTCTGCTTTCTCTGACAGCACTGCTCATTAATTCCCCTAGAAATCTTTTGATCTAATATGGTAACACCCAAAGGAAAAATCAGGGGTCACATCCATAATCTGTTTTGTTCCTTGTTCTCTCATCTGCTGGATATAGGGATGATGGCTGTGTCCCCTGCCAACAGTCACTAACTCTGCAGCCATTGTTTTCCAAAGAGCAGCACCCTCAGCCTCTCTCTTTTGCTTGATCCTGTAGATGACAAAAAATTTTCAGCAGGGCACAGACTTTCCAAGCAACGAGTGGGGTCTTAATTGCTATTGCCAGTTATCTACTGCCACTCAAACAAAAATCTAATAAAAGCCAGCAGACATGGTTTTGGATGCCCCATTCTGTGCTAATTCTCTCCTCCTGTCTGACACTGCTTGTCCCTGTATAAGTGATAACGTCATAGATGTGGATTAGAACTTCAGTATGTGAACCAGTAATGAGAACCCACCATCGCAACATCAAAAAATTGCCAGCTTTCCTCATACAATATATTAAAACACCAAGTCAAGCAAATAGATAAAGATAGAAAATTTTAAAATAAAACAAACTAAAAATACCAAAAGAATGGTAATTTTTGTACCTGTTGTTTAAGTCAATCTGAGCACTCCTTTCTGGCACAAATGAATTGGATTACTACCTACTACAGTAAGTAGCAATAGTCAAGGAAGTATGATTTCCCTTCTGTCTCCCTTCAAATGGAACTACTGATATGAATGCAGATTTATTTTTACACAGTTTCCTCAAGCAACCCATTTAATTTGGGATGTGGTAAAATGACACTATACATTAACTTTAACTTAGTATGTGGCCTAACTAGAGACTCCTCTTCTGGTCTGGGGTGAACAGGAACAAATTTGTGTGCACTGCTGAGAAGGTTTTGGAGGTTTGTGACAGCATGTGCTCAGGTTCACAATGCCAGCTTGCCTCATGCTCCAGGATTTAAGAACATGTTCTATGGGCTTTTCAAAAGCAGGAGTTTGTTTTGGCACACATTTTCTTTGTGATACAGACTTTCTTAAGTCTGTCTTTGATATTTTCCATTGCTGCTCTTGTAGAAATTTCTGACACAGCTCATTATCACTTAGAAGAGAGCTAAAGTATTTGGTTGTGAAATTGCACTTCTCAGGTAGCTAAAAGTTAACCATTGATTCTAAAACAGCAAGAAGGAATCTGAATAAGATTGTTCCCCTCTGATTCCTCAAAATGTCAGTACTCACCATATTATGTCAGTGCTGCCTTCTCAGCAGCCTTAAATAATTCAATCTAGAGAAAACTAGTTTTTATCTAGACAGCAATACTACTAACCTTTCTGTAAATCACCTAAGTAATGGGAAAGAAAATTTTTTCTAAGTTAGTAAACAAGATTACTTCAACATACTGGAGACAGCTTGCCACTGGAATGTATTGACAAAAATTCCCTGGAGAAATTGACAGCAAATGGAAATCTGAAAAGAGCACCCAAATAGCACTATTACCAATCTGTAATATTATTAGCACTACCTGATCCTGGATCCTAGAAAACTCTCCAAATAAGCTTAACATATTATCTTTTGCTGCCAGACAATGCTATAGAAAAAAACCCCAAACACCAAATAACAATTATTTACTCCTCAAGTATCTCAAGACACTTACCTGTGTAAAAATTTTAAATATGCCAGCTGTTGCCTCTGTTTCTGGGTTCAAACAAAACATTTATTGTGGACTGTCTTCTTTTTATCACCTCACTGGTATTTCAGCAGCAAGACACTAAACAATGAACACAAAGTATTCTTGGCATCTCAAAACAAAGCAGGAAGCATCACAGCCAACTATACTTGTCTCTGATGCAGGTCAAACCTCCCTGGAAACCTTGTTGATCTTTATAACATTATGCCCATAAGGTAATGTTTCTCTAAGTGCAGAGGTGGCTCCAGAGCCTCTTCTCTTTGGAAATTCTGGCCACTCAAAATTAAATACAATTCCAGTTTCTTTACCTGAAGCCATTGTTGCTGCAGTCAGGAATCTACAGTTCATTTCAAAATAGTCACTTACTTGTAACAACTGCTGACAACTTTCAAAGAAATGGGAATTCATCAATTCCAAAACACAGATAAAAACGGTGAATGCAGAAATTGAAGTCTCCATCAAATGTCTTCTGATAATTATCAGTAATATTCAACTTTTACTATTTGTTAGAAAATACATGAAATATTATATCTTGCCATTAAGAACTTGTGTATTATGCTGTAGAGTATTAACTGTTAACTTATTTTAACTTATTCTACAGAAGAGATCAGATAAAACACACCCTAGACTGGACACACAAAGCAGTGAACACCAAGTAAAAGCTTGACAAAGCCAACAGAAACCAAAACAACAAAGTATTTTACAAAGTGCTTTATTTCCCAGTTCTTTCTGCAATGGCTCATAAACATTATTTTTGTTTGCAAGATCAGAATAAACTTCAGCATACCACCAAAAGTATTAGCCTGTAGTTCATCCCTGAAAGATCTTACCTTACTAATGTTAATTATGCTGGCTGACTTTATGGTACACTTTGTTAGCACCTGTCCACAGTGAAACTTTTCCATTTTTGCAATCATTAGCTAATTTCACTAAGGACCTCTCATTTTGCAAAGGAGTTCAGAAGTCTGAAATAAGAGCAATGGAGACACTTTTTGTTCATAGATTAAACTAGATGAATAAAAAGACTTCACTATGAAAACATTGATCTTTTCACAATTGCAACTGATAAAGCCTAGGTCACAGCTCCTGAAGATGCTACATTTGGTTCCAGTGTAATCTGCCTTTTTTTTTTTAAGATCTCGAATTCAAGGAAAAAAATCACAAGATTATGAAGTACTTCAATGCAAAAGACTTTTTGGTAGCCATGGAACATGGATAATCATGGGCTCCTCCAGAGCAGCTGGTGGCTAAGCAAGCCACCAAGGGTTGTCCCTGAGAGCTGCAAAATGAGGAATTCCTTTCCCTTTAGTAAAACTTCAAGAGAAAAGAGAACTGCAACATATATTATTTCTATGGCCTTGACATAGCCAGAAAAGCGTAATGAATTAATTATACAGAAATAAACAGTAAGACATTAATAAATAGTGGTATCATTGGAAGAAATTACTTGACAAAGTTACAATGACAGTGCAATTCGTTCTGAAGATCATCTAATTCATTATCAAAGAACTCCTTTTTATCCACCACAAATAGCTTTATGGACAACTAACAATTAATCATGTTCCTTTTAACAGAGACTCTTCCTTTCATAGTGAAATGTGAAGAGATGGGAAGAAAAAAAAGATTTACCTAATTATAGGAAGCTATCCATCCATTTTGTATTCTGTGCCCCCACTATAAACCAGTAAGTGTGCCATGCCACCTGGTACCCTGTCTAGATACTCCTGGTGTCCAGTGCCAGGTGTTTTCCACAGGTGGTGTAAGAACACACATATAAAACTTACCCTCTAAAGGAAGTTCCCTTCTCATTCAGGAAAATAATCTCTGAAAAGCACAAGAATATAAATCTCACTCCCAAACTCTGCTTACTTCTTTTCCCAAAGTTCACAGCACTTTCACCAGGGATGCCACTCACCACAAACTTTGCCCCATTCCGAAGCACAGACAGATGTAACACTGGAAAGATGCCACATTCTTAACATCTGTAAGAAGAGCTTAACCAAAGCACATAAAGCAGAATGTACTGCTGCAGCATCCTCTCCTCAGAATAATTCTCCCATGCTCAAACCTGTAAAAATATGGCTGGTGTTGTTTTCCAGCTGAATTGTAATGGATTGGACATGTTCCTGAGTTAATTCTCCAGCTGAGATCTATTCTAGTGAAGAGGTCACTAAGTAGAACTTGAAAGGCCTAACCAGAATACATCCAGAAATGCAACTCCTGATTCAGACAAGGTACACTCCTTCCTACACACAGAATGAATTCCTAAAAATTAAAATTTGATCAATTTTGTGTCTAACATAAAAAGTTAAAGGAAATAGTGACTTGCAGTGATCACATAGAAGTCAGTCTTTTCTACTGTGACTTGCACCCAGATGTTAATGTCAGTATTTGACACCACGTGAGGAAACTAATTTAATTTATTGCCAATTAAAATAGATTAATCCACTGAGAAACAAATGCAAATTAAAACAGCACCTTCCCTTCATGCTCCCCTCTTTCCTCAGACTCAGCTTCACACTTTCAACCCCCAACTTCTCTGCCTCCCCTTGTCCAAAGCAGCACAGAACAAAGTGGGATGAGGGGGTTGCAGTCAGTCTGTAACAGCTTCTTTCTATTGCTCCATCATGGGTCCTCTCCACAGGCTGCAGTCCTTCAGCAGAAGCCTGCTCTGCCATGGCTCCTCTCCATGGACTGCAGTTCCTTCAGATAAATCTGCACCTGCTCTGGCACGTGATCCTCTGTGGTCTGCAGGGAAACACTTGCTCCAGCACCTGAAGCAATTCCTCCTTCTCCTTCTTCTCTGACCTTTGTGCTCAGAGGAGTGTTTCTCTCACCTACTTGCTCATCCTCTCTGCCATGCAGCATTTTGCCTTCTTAAATACACTTCCACAGAGGTGCCCTTCACCAAGTGCTCAGCTGTGTCCTGTGTCCTGTGGTGGGTCTGTGGCAGAGCTGCCTGGAACCCGCTGTGTCCTGCACAGGGCCACCCTCACCAGGGCACCTGAACTCAACACAGACTAAAAGCTGGATATTAAGAACTTCCTGGCCCTCTCTTGTGCTCTCTTTCAAGTTGTGCCCAAACAGTCCTTGCTGGGGGCACAGTGGGCCTGACCCACAGATTGATCTGGATTCAGAACAACATAAAGGGGACAAGGACAGTTCTTTGTACTGACAACGTGCTGGTACACACAGTGCAAGACACTGCTCCCACGAGCACAGCTCTGCAGTCGTGCTGGCCTGTGTGGAGATGTGGGTGCAGCAGCTGAACCTGTGGCAGGTGCTTCCTGTGAGGACTGCTGGAGTGAAGGGGGCAGTGGAGCTCGTCCCAGTATCTCCCACTCCTTAAGCAAAATGTAATGACATCTCACATTTCAGTCATGTTAGAAATCAAACTCCAGCACAGTTAAGCAGAGAGGAAATTAATCCCCAAACATGGGAAAACTGAAGATAGAGAAGTTTTTTTTGAAACAAGAAATTTGTTTCTATGCTGCTCTGGATAGGAGAAAGAGGCAATAGAAGAAAGGCAGAACACTGGAAAATAAGAACCTGTTAAAACAATTTCCCCACTCCCAAAAAACAATAAGCATGAGTACAGTGGTAGGAGACTAAAACAACCCCCACGCGTAGGCCAGTGAGAGGCAATTTTACGGCTTGTATTACATACAAAGTTAGATATGCACTAGCACCTGACATGAAAAACCTGTACACCCACCAAATTATTGTGAAGATACTGATTTTAAACTGGTAAAGCCCTCTTTGCACAGACCATCTGTTCTCAGTAGAAGTAAGAAGGTTCCCACTTTCTCCATCTCATTCCATGTGCAAAACACCTCAGATATGATAACAGCTTTGTCAGCAGCCAAGAACATGGAGCTGTCAGACCAGTTTGCATTCAGAAGATAACTAGTGCACTGAAGATAAAAGCAAACACACAAATTACCATTCTAGCTTTATTAGATGTGAACTCAAAGCATAAATAGTAACAAAATTAACAATTAAAAAGTTGAATATTAAAAAATGTTTACCATCTAAATGAGCCATTTCAGCCAGAAGAAATTGCAATCTTGAGCTGTAACTTTGAGAGCTTTCTATCCCCTGCAAGCAGCTTTTTGCAAACTTCCCTTCCTCTTCTGTTTTCTGCTCTGGTCTCTTGACAGTTATCTGGAATACTCTCAGAAGTACATAATCCTGAGAAAACATCCAACACATACTGAACTAAGAGATAAAAGTGGAAGCTAAGGAGGAAACACCTGCACACTTCAGAAAACTGAAGTGTGTCATCTGTTAGAAACAAATTATTTCCAATTCTCTCTCACATTTAATTGTAGCTGTAAGAGAAATACCTATGCAAAAAAAGTTAAATTTATGTAATTTAACAGTGACCTGACAAAGCAAAACTGAAGTTAGATCTAGGAGAGATTTTTAGGCCAAACTTGTGATTAATTTGCAAGAGCACTGTTAAACTGTAATTTGGGACTGGGGAGAAATTGAGATTTGTTTTCCTTCCACTGCTGACCACTTTCTCAAGAAACATGTTTATGAAAAAATATTGTGTAAGGGCACTACTGTGTAAAGAGCAAGAATGCCTACTTTTACCATTATATTCTTCAGTTTATTCCTTCTACCAGCTCCTGTTCCTAAATGAAGCATGCTTGAGGGTGACTGTTCTAGGTGCTCCCAACTCTCCATTGTCCATCAAGTTTTCATACAGAGAGACTTTATCTTCTCTTAAGCTGGAAAGCAGAATTCCATGAGCCATCTTTCAAGAGATTAATATGAGCAGCTTTGCATCAGGTAGAAATACAAATGCAGCTGTTCTTGGGAGCTGGAAGGCTTTTCTTCTGCTCAACCAGTACTGCAGAACACAGGGGCACAGCCTCAGAATTTGTCCCTAGCTCAGACAGAGCTCAGATTAAGATCAAATTCACAACTAAAGGCTCTCAGTTCATGAGACTTGATAATTTTTGACACCACTGGTTTCACTAAACCAATGTGAATTCATGCTCAAAGAAAACTTGCCACATCTAGAACTGATGTGACACAGATGTTAATAAACAAACTACGGTTTGCAGATATTGCTACTGACAAGCTGTCAAATGATCAGGTAGATGATGCAAATGAAGAGGTGCCCTTGTGATGGGATGTGTCATAACTATGGATTCCGGTGTCATATGCCTGTTTCCCACTCCACCCCTTCTGCTGTGCAAATTTTGTTATGAAATTGCTGATCTTTTTTTTGTTGAAGACACTAAACACAGTGACTTACAGCACAGATGGAAGATCACCTACAGAGGAAGAAAAGTGCCAAACCTGTCAGGCTCTGAGCATGGTGGTTTTGCGAGGTAGTTTGGAATACTTCATGTTCTGGATAAAAAGAAAAAAAATTGAAAAGGCTTTGGTTATTTTAGGTTATTAAAGAGTCAGAAATATACAACATAATTAATTTTAATGTAAAGCTTACTCTGTAAAAAGCATGTATCTGAAAGGACTTTGGACTCCAACTCTAAAAACTCTCTACTGTTTCTTTATAAAGCAAACTTTCATTTACTTTGAGGAAATGTACACAGACAATGAAAAGATCAGGAGGTGCCACTGGCCTACGGTTTCAGTATGACATTGCAAAGACGGTAATGTATGAAAAAGTACCCATTATCATTTTGGTACACACTCATAAAAACATTAAGATCTGTCCAAACACTAGGCATCTTGTTAGGCAGATCAGAGAGAATCAGCAGTAATACTAATACTTCTGAAAAGGAAGATTTACTTTTATTCCCTATTGAAAAATTCTCTTCCTCCCACCGAAGAAAGTGGGTTACATAGAAGTCATGTCAACAAACTTTAATCTCTTCTGTTCCATTCCTGCAGGTCCTCTCACAAAATCTTACACACCTTCATGCTCTCCATGTCCCTTGCAGGCTTGCAGAACTTCTTGAGTGGGCAAGCAGAAAGAAGAGCTATGTCAGCACACAAAGCCAATCACTGCTTCTCAAGGGTGCATTCAGGACTAGCACAGAGAATGTTAGTCTGGCACAAGGAAACTGGGACTGAACTTCCCCTCTCTCACTGATCTGCCAACACACACCTCTGTTTCTGGCTCTCCTACTGCCATTTGACTGCCACAGCCAATTACATTTTAAATAGTATCTAGACAAAGACTGTTCTACAAAGAGCAGAAGGATTCCTATGATCTTTCCTGAAGCCACTGAACTGTCAGCATTTGACTAAGGGATAAGAGTTAAAATTTTAACAGTATTTTAGTGGCAGTTTATGCTGTATTGCCCCTGTCCTGCTATAGAAATTCATCTACATTAGAAAATGGTAGATCAAATAGCACATAAGCTTTTGCTTGCTAGGTCCTTCCTAGTGAGGACCCAGAAGTCAGCTCTTATGAAAGCACCACACCACAAACAGATTTCCATTCTCTGACGAGCCTTATCACTCCCTATTACAAAAAAGATCAGGAAGAGCAAGAAATTCAATTTACTTAGAACAGCATGCTCTTGTTTAAATAGGCTGAATGTCATTAACAGAAGCCAGCACATGCCAAATGACCAACTGAGCTGCGCTGCAGAGAGCAAAGGATGGTTGCAGTAAAAACATGAATTCCAATTATCCACATTAAAAGATCTGATTACATGTGTCCTAAAATATTTGCGTCATTTAGCCACAGCCAAGTGTAATTAAAACTGTATTAAAGAACAGTTATAGTCCTGTCTGCATTTTAAGGTACATACACACATATATGTATGTAGTTTAAAACTGTTAAGAATGCAAAGGTAACTTCCATAAAGGGGCTATCATATACATGCTTTTTGCAAGGTTTCTTCTATCTAGCAGAGGCTAACAGTCTACTGATGAGAATTACTCCCACAGCTCCCGTTTTTTTGTTTAGGGAAGACTCTTTAAGACAAGGACACCCAGTACTTGTCCTCATAAAGCTTTCCATGCTTTTAAAACCCCTTCTGTACAAGAACAGGATGGGGTCCTAGATGACAAACATGCACTAATACTTTGTATGATGCAGAGATACTATTAATGATCACTCCTTTGAAGACTCACCATCAAACACACCAACTACCTTCAAAAAACAAACATGTCATTTGTCATGTGCAGTAGAAATGGAATGGGATACTAAGATGTAAGAGCTTATACTGGAAAAAAACCAAATGCATGCACATACACTCCTGTCACTCGCTTTCCCCTCCTTCTCCCCCAAATCATACCTTAGTTGCTGTTGTTGGACAGACCAGCTGGACAGCTTCTGACCTAAAAAATCAACACCACCTGTTTTACACAATGCTTGCTTCTTTCATTAACGAGGTGCACTGTTGCTGGGAGAAGATAATTGTTACTGATGGGATAGGCTCTGAAGTCTATTCCTATGAAAGCTTTGTTCTGAAGGGCAGGGCAGATCAAAGACAATTTTCTCATCAGGGACCCATAAAGAGCAGTAACTCTTCACAGTAACATCCTCAGCTTTATCACACTTTCTATCCCTAATGGAACAGATTCTTCCCACCCAAACATCTGAGAACATATCTGCTTGAATAGGCTTAAGAGAGAAAATTGTATGTTTGCCAACAGACAGACAACTTAACAGGCAGCTACTATCCACAGCCAGAATCAGGAATTCAAGTGGTATGAAAGAGGCCAGCCCTAACAGCTGGCAGAAACCATCCTTTCCTCCTTGTATCATGAATTTTTTTCAGTTGCTGTGAATGTAAATGTCCTGTGAAATGGGTCTCCTTGGTATTCATCCAGCTAATGATGACAAATCCCAAAGCAAGCAAGTAAAAAATCTTAATGCAATTTAAAGGAACATATGGACTTACGATTGTGGGGAAAGAGGAAGAAAACCTGACAGGGGCAAAGCTCACCAGTATTTACTTGTACAGTAACTCAGCAGCTGCTTCAACAGTCCAACAGTGAAACACTGAGAATCAGAGGGCCTGGAAGCATGGGATTTCTGTGGAAGTCTTAGTAAGTGTGAAGAAGGAGACATTTGGGAGGTACTGAGCTGCAGTCAGAGGGATGAGGAGAGCAGCAAGGTAATTCAGTTGGGAAGAAAAGGTTAATTTGCCTTGGTTACATATAAAGAAAGTGTCTACAGTCCTGGGCTGAAGCTCCAAGAGGGGTTTCTTCTTCATTAGAAGCTAAGAACGGGCACCTCAGACTGTGGGAAGTCATTTATCTGTCTCTACTACTCACAAAAACTCAAACAGCTCTTTTGTTTTTAAGGGCAGGACAGGCTTCCCTATTCTTCCATACCTTTAGATTCCTACCATAAACTCACACTATCCACTAGTGGTATAGGGAGGACTGTGGATGGACTCAGGAGCTGCACTGAGCCTTTGGGCTCTCAAGCCCAAAGCCCCCCAGCCCACAGTCCCCATCAGCCCTCTCACCAGGATCCTTGCTTTTCACACACCTTCAGGAACTTCTTCCACCTGGTCTCTCCTACTTGTTCTCCATCACCCCTAAAATCCACTGCCCTGAAGTAGCTCATGTGTTTCTCCCCATGAGCCCCCATAACCACGACACAGACCATTACTTTAAAACAAAAAGTAGTTTACATTTGAACAAGAATATTATACATTAAGTTACTATATAAAAATATATATATATACACACACATACATATACAGACATTTGTGTCTCTAACTTTTGTAGAAACAGCAATAATCTTTATACCACAAAAAGGACTCATTAACACTACTGGTTTCCACCCAAGAGGCTGCCAAGCCTTGAATGAGAGCTATGGATCTGTACCTTTTTACGCCTTCTCTACATTTTACCAAAAAGTTATTTTTGCATGCACATACAGAAGCCCAGCCCTTCTTGTAAAGCAACCAATCACTGTTACTGGCAACCAACAATGAGGATAACTGGAGAATGATTTGTTCATTTACAGTACTATTGAAGCTCAGGAATTCTAGGTATGCAATTTAAGTGCTTGCACACAACAGTTACAAGAAAACAATGTAAACAGCAGAAAAGCATTACATTTTGACACAAAGTAATAGCCAACTACTTTGCATCAAGCTACATAGCTTACTCTGAAAAATCAGCATTGGGTATTCTAATCAAACAAATTTAACCATTGAAAGTGGTAGCAGCTACTTCTGATTTTTTTCATATATATAACAGTCTTTTCTGTAAAATTTAGGTGGACATTAGTGAACAAAAGTATTAAATTGAATATAGAGACTGGATATGGGTGAGGAGTTCATGTTCCTCCTCTAACAATACGGACAAAACAAATATAAGCTTACTGTTTGAAAAAGAAAGATTACATTAAATTAAAAAACAACACAGTAATAAACTGAAATATGTATTAGGAAGACAAAGAATTGAAATTCTCTGAAAATGAAGAAAACTGAAGACAAAAAGATGAGTATTAGCTGAAGAATAATTTCAAATAAATGTTTCAGAATTACAAGTCTAATCCCCAGCTTTTACAAACTACTAATTCTTTAGCACTTCTTTAAATTTCTTTCAACGTTTTCTTCTATTGTTTTCAAAATACCATGCAAATCAGGATAGAATACAAAATTCATTTCAGAGCCTGCAATTCGAGATGGACTAAAAGAGTGTTTCCTCCAGCTGTGAGCACTAAGCCAAAAATAGAAATACTGTCAGAAATATTGTTCAGCACAGGATGAGACTGTAGCTCATGGTGGAAAGAACAGTGTTAAAAACCAGAACTGTTAATGAGGGAACTAAGCAAGAACTGATGGAAATGTAACTTCACTTTCCTTAAGCTTTCACTCCAATCATAAATGTATTGCCTGCCTTGAACAGAAACAAAACTGAAATAACCTCTTACTGGTAATTTATTCTTTTGAGAAGAAGCATTCTCAACAGTGAGGAAAAATTATCAAAAAAAGAACAATGTAGGGAAAGATAATATAGTTTGGAATGCATGGGTTTAAACTTTAAGAAAAGCTGAAGGTGATGGAATCATTGAATACAGCAGCATGGTAGGTACCTGCAGTTATTGAGTTGGAACACATAAGGTGACTGCTGCCTGAATGTTCTAGAACTATGACTGCAGCAGAGAACATCCATTTGGGACACATTTTCACAATTAGCAAAAAAACCTACCAAAAAAACAACTAACAAACAAATAAAACAAAATAAAAAACCCAACCAGACAAAAAAAACCCCATAGGTGAACCTTGTGGGATTTTCCCTAGCCAGAAATGAGCAAAGCATACCACAAAACAAGCCACTGTAGATACTAAATGTGAGAGATTTTTTTAATGCACTTGCATGATAAAATACTGGCTCTTATTTAATGATCCTGTTGAAAAATTCTGAAGGGAGCTAACCCATAAACATTAGCTTTATATAAATAACATTCACAATGTAAGACTTTTGAAAATTTTAGCTCTAAATACTCAAAAGAAAATGAAAAAATAATTTTAGATGGCCACTATTTAGATTATGTTTGTGAATGCATGAATGTAAGCTAATAAATTTAACATTTTTAAAATATTAATATTTTGGCTCATACAGTGTTCACAACACTTTCTTCTCTACACAAACAAACTAATTATTTTCCTGGGGTATTCAAGTCTGAAAAATAGAAAAGTCCTTACCCTGCATTCTTCTACAACATGCAGAAAAAAAACCCTAATTTTATGATCAAGCACTCAACCACTTAGTAGGAACTAATAACAGAACTGCTCCTACTGCTGTATACAAACTACTCTGAATGCTGCTCTAGGAGTTCAATACCTGAAGCAAACAAATGTAATTATTTAATTTGATATCTGTGTTGGTATCAGTTTCATTTCATTTACAGCTTTAAATTGATCCCAACCTATTTGTAGGTGCATTTTTTTTCCTAAAGAAACATGTCTGTCACGTTACACAACTCAGTGCTTGTCACTTATTATGGCTTTGACTTAAATATTGCTAAAGGATAATACTGTATCACATTTAATTTTCTAAAGATTCCTGGTAATTATTTTAATGATACAGACCATGTTAGTCTTAGAAGATGTCACTGTTGAAAGAGATGAGTTTGTTTTCTGAATGTTATAGTGACAGCACACTTGGACACCTTGCTTTGATTGATATTACTTGCTTTGTTTCCTTGGGCTTCTCTTTGTTACATATCCATAAACCCTACATCACAAACAGCAGCAGGTCAAATCCCATTTATCTGAGCTGATAGCTTTGAGTGCACAAAGCAAGAGGTAGATAAGCTGACATGGCAGCATCAATCATTTTCCATGAGAAAGACTCCTGCATTTAATTGTTATGACCAACTGCAAACACAGTACCACTGCAAAGGAAGGCTGCATGAATCAAACAACCTCATTATAAAGCCAGAACAGAAGTTCAAAGATGTCAAAGTCAAAACCATTCACTGTTACAATTCACACACTGTTCTTTATCATACAACCTTACATTCACCTGGCAACCTCACCTTTCTCCTCTCCTTGATCTTCACACCATTAACATTATGATCAGGTCAAAGCTGCATTTTCTTAAGCATCCATGTCCTTTACCACTATGAAGTTTAGCATCCTGGACCTTCCTTTTGTCACAAAACCACTGCCATACTGATCCACTTTGCTGTAGGATTCTGTGATCTTGGAGAGGACAGATTCTACGGCCTCTGCAGTGCAATAAGAGTCAAGAGTCTCAAGGAGAAAATGCAAACCCAGCATTGTGATCCACATTCTAAAGCTAAGCAATTAAACTGTGGAAGACCTTCAGAAACAATGAACAAAAGGGCCATTTGGATAGAATCCAAGTTACTCAAAACTGGAAACAGAAGAGAGAGGTGGTGTTCCATGGGGCAACTGAATGATCTGGAATTGGCAGTGAGCCACATCAGTCAAATCCAAACAGCCTTCTGTCAGAACTACTCTAAAATATGCTTAGTCTGAATGTCACAATACAATTTAAAAAGAATGGCAGTACTTTGACAGCACCTGCCTTTCCTTCCAAGACATTTAGAGTTCTCCAGTTTGAAAAATCCTTCCAGGCTTCACAGGTGACAGTAAGGAACTATGGTGAGGAACTGTGGCAGTCTCTGATTTTATTTGGCTCCATAGACAATGCTTTTTCCCTTGATTCTTGTTTAACTTGGCCCACGCAGGTGATAACATCCTCTCTATTTTCTTCAGCTTAAAAACAAAACAAAATCAAACACTGAATTTCAAACTCCACTTACAATGCTTCAGCCCCAAAAACTATGCACTTCAAATAAAAATATTTCAGGAACTCAAGCTATAGGTAAGGCATGTGTGAGGTTAACTGCTGTTTAGCTTGACAGCCAATTATGTCACTACTGTGCTCGAAGACATTGCCACTTGTCATGAAGTCACTGCAGTAATGCCCCCCTTGAGTAACAATATATAAACCAAATTATAAAAAAAAAAAAAAAAAAGAAATATTTGGAAATGTAGAATGACTTTCACACAAAATGTCTTTCTTCTTTTTCATGAAGAAAATAAAGCTACCATCTCAATTTTTGGGTTTTGTTGTGAGGGTTTGTTGTTTGGGTTTTTTTTGCAGGAGAATGAAGAAATGGAGGTGCTGAAAAAAATTGCTCTAGAGCACACTGATTTACAGAATGACTTACATTTCAGGCACATTGGCCACTTATTTTTGAGTAAAATAGCATTTCTTTAAAAATTCAGTTACAGGATTTGTCACATACAAAAATTTTTGAGAGGCATCAACATCTAGACTGAACAAACAGGTTAAATATTTGATAGATTTCTCAGGAGAGAAATCAAATTCAATTATAAAATGGAAAACAAGCAGTCACACAAACTTTTGAGTATAACAAGCAGAAAATGCCTTGAATTTAACTTTGACAATACTGCCACAGCAAAATAATCCACTATTACCTTATTATTACCTTAAACATATGAATTTCAGTATATTTCCTCATCTACCATTCATTTATACTAAATTCTGTAATATTCTGAAAACTAAATATAAGAATACATGAAGAAATCAAATGGAATAAAGTTTTGCTGACCTGCAAAAGTCATTGTCACCTATGGAGATCATCGTCACTATGTCATTATGAAGCTGTAACTATGACCTAGCACATCTTTACCTACATGTTCCTGCAGAACTTCTCAAGAGTCACCTTTTTAGAAGCCACAGATGTCATGAAAATGTAATATAGAAACAATAAAGCATTGCACAGCTAATGTTTCAGGCTCTCTGGGTAGTTAAAAACCATGTTGCACTGATTTCTGTGTGCTCTGTACCTAACAGGTTTTCTTCACCAAGAATTAAAAATCAATCTATGAGAATGCAAGCATCCATTCTCAATCAGGTCCCATGGCTGAGAATTCAAAGACTGTATCTACATTTGATAACAATGGTTTTAAGGAGCCTTCTGTTTTCATAGAAATCTATTTATGGTGTATTGTGTATTTTTTAAAAACTGTTTTCAAACAGAAGTTTG
The DNA here is from genome assembly GCA_013398175.1 of Climacteris rufus. Lineage (NCBI taxonomy): Eukaryota > Metazoa > Chordata > Aves > Passeriformes > Climacteridae > Climacteris > Climacteris rufus. The sequence continues at coordinate 347,716 of VZRZ01002289.1, read as the reverse complement.
AAATTCCAAGCAATTACATACAACTCCATCTGATTACTTCTAAAGCATATTGATGACTATAGAATATTAGTAAAATATTACTGAAAATTTTCAGAAAGCTGCTGGGATTGTGTAAACAAAGAAGTAATCAAAATTCCTTTCCAAAGAGTTCTAACTAGATTCAATATTCATTATTTTATCTTCTTATTTCTCCTTAAAAAAAAAAAATTGACGATCATAATTATAGTTAAATATTAGGATTTCTGGCAAAAATACAAGCAAGTTGGTATTTGGTCCAAGAAACCAAGAAGCACCATTTTACAGCAAAAAATAAGTGGAGTTTTTTTGTGGTTTTGTTTGTTTATTTGGGGTTTGAGGTTCTTTTTCCTTTTTTTTTTACAGTAAAAACTAATTAGAATCAGCTGAAAGAAGTCTATGTTGGAGTTCCCCATTATCAACACATTTGTTTCCTTTCTTCAAGGCACACAGAACAAAATCCACTGTATTTTCTATATTTACATATTATTGAGAAAACCGCAACTTACTAAGTGCTGGATGGCTGTCCAGAGTCTGTACTGGAATAGTCTGTACATCTCCCAAGAGAATCTGAGGGACTCCTCCATCCAGGCTTCTGGAGTCATCTGCCCCCCCAGCTGGTACCAAGTGGCCCATGGCAAGCACACTCTGCTCAGAGCCAGGAGGAGTCCCAAAAGCAGAGGCAGCAGCACTGGGGTGTGTCAGGCCAGCAGCAGCTTGCAGACCATGTCCCTGACTAAGTGCTAGAGAATGGCTGGTTGCTGCACTCCCCAGGGAATCCAGGAGACTGGCAGGGCTGGGAGGGGAATGGCTGTTTACAGCTACCAGGGCTGTTGATCCGTTTGTGGAGGTAAATGTTGACTGCAGCTGTAATCCCTGTGAAAGAGAAATCAGAAATACCAACAGAGCATTATTTACAGCAGAAGGAGTTTGCATTTAACAGCATGCACTGTATTTTGGAACAGATAGCTTCTGACTTCCTACTCATTATCTTGATGGCTTCTGACTTCCTACTCATTATCTCTTTTGAACAGTCAATCCCAGCAACCTTAGGCTCAAAACATATTTGAAAACAATTAGGACAATGGTAACCAGCAACATCTAGAAAACTGCTTATGACCAAAAAGCTCTAATTTTGGATTGACAATCAGTTTCAAATCATTCCCAGTACTGCCCATTCTCACAGGAGGTGGGTACTATAAGCTAAGTACACTGCTTTAAAAAAAACAGTGAGGTGGAGCCAGGCTGTCCTCAGAAAGAGAGGGAAACAAGTAGGACAGAATCTTCCTACAGACTGTATTTCTAGAGAAAAGACCATGCATTTCACTGGGGCTTGGGAAGTATGAAAGCAGCTTTTCAGAGTAGTTAAGGAAGAAGGATAAGAGACAGCTTTGAAGGGAAATGAGCTTTAGAAGCAGCTCTTTTAACATGACATTCTTATCCCCCCCTCTTCAGCCTTTCCAGCTGGAAGTTTACAGATCGGAGCTAGGAGCAGGTTTAGGATTTTTGCATATTTTCTTAAGAGGCTGGAGAAGGATTTAAGACTAATAAATAAGACTGACTTATCTCCCCTCAGTTTTGCAGCATTTTCATTATGAAATGACTGGACTGTGTGGAAAATCAAGAGGTACTTGGTTTAAGGTAGAAACCCACTACCTTCAACTTCTTGGTTTTGCCTTCACAAGAGATCCTAACTTCAAAGTGTCAGAAGACAGCAGTGGGATCCCCTGCACTACAACTCTATGCTAAATGTGTCATGCAAGAGCAGCCAGAGTAAGTGCTGACAGCTACTTCAAAGTCTGTGTTACCCAGCTAGTGTTTGGGATTAGCTGAGAGAGAACTTGCTGCTCTCAGCTGGCCTTTAGCACTTCCAGCACAGCACATCTGATGTTCTGTAAATGACTTGACTGTACCTGAAGTTGTGCAAATATCTTGGGCTGGAGTGAGGAGAGTGAAGACAACAGCTGAGCTGTTTCTGGTATCGAGGACTCCCCGCTCTGGCTGGATTCTGCTTTGGTGATGACTGACTCCCCTCCTGAGCTCCCTACAGTGCCAAAGAGAGGAAGCAGACAGTTATGACAAATTTCTACTTCCCATTTAATAAAAACCTCCCCTGCCAACCAAACAGACCCCCTTCAATCACAATACAGATACACTGAGGACATATATGCAGCATACATATATATGCTGTTCTCTTTGCAGAACTTGGATGCTCAAGAAAAAAGACTGGGTATGAGAAAAAGACAATCCTGTAGGAAGATTGTGTCTGCAAAAACCAGAGGCACCAATAAATCTGTTCTTGAGAGTAAAGTAGTTGCACCCTACACTGTGCTTTGAATTTGTAACTATAACAATAAAAGCTGAAACATTTCTAGCAAAGCAGCAAACAAATAATTTGACAATATCTACACCTCAGTAAGGGCTCAATAACAGACAGGTATCAAAAGAAAGGTTTGTCTTAGAAAACAAAAATCTACACAGGAAATTTTCTATGTCTCACCACTCCCTTCCAATGTTTGTGAAATTTACATAATTTCTATGCAACATAATTGAAAGTCCATTTATCTGGAGGCCTTTCAGCCCACAGATTACACCATATCCTCAAAATTCTTATTTAATGCAAGAATGATGGGCTTCATTTCCTGAAGTATTGTGAAAACTGACATTCACTTGTAGCAATTTCACAAGAAAACTTCTCATGAGATCATTCCATTTCCTGTTTGAGCCACCCAGAACATTTTGGTTAAGATTTATGGAGCCACAAGTAGACATTGCTCTGCCTCTTATTTCACAGTTTCACTGTTATATTGATAAAAGAAGAACTTGCCCTGTGAATGCAGATTAGTCTGGGGAACGGAAAAAAATTGAGACTGGTCAATTGCAAAACACTTTCTATCAGAAAATCATAGAAAAAGCTTCCAGCAATCTGAGTGGAGACACATTTTTCAACATATACACTGATGTGCAAACTCTTAACTCTTTATCATAACTGACTGGAAGATACACTCTCATGAATCTCCTTGAACACAAGTACTTCAAAAATTTAGACTCTTTTTAGTATTATACAGAGATCCCATATGCATATGTGAATGTTCACGTGCAGGAAGAGATAGGTTTTTTCCTAGGCTGTGTTCTACAGCAATATGTCCAGGAATAAAGGTAATAGTTCAATTCCTAATCTACCTGCTACAGAGAAAGCTGTTTTACATGGAGATAGGGAGGTCTGCATGAACAAGTTCTGCTATTGTTTGATTTCTTAAATGCAAAGTTGGCCCCACTTGGCACAAGTTGAAATTTAAAAAGAAATGTATGCAAAGAGTAGTCTGAAAAGTCAATGGTGTTTTCCCTTGCTACCACTTCACAAACATTAATGAGAGCTCATTTTTAGGAACTCAGGCCTTTGTTTTGTATTACAATTATAACCATGTGTTGCAATGTGTACAAACACATACCCACACATAAGGGGAGACGAGACATGCTGCAATCAGAATATCTGCTTATGTTCACTGAGCTGGTGCACCTGGGCAGAAAACGAAACAAATCCAATTCTTTTGCTTCCCTTAAAACTCAGTATGTCACTGGATGGTTGTTTACATATTTGATAGGCTACTGTGTCTTAGAAACTTATCTGTGTAAAACAAAGAAAGCAAGAACTGATCTCTTTCTGAACGTTCTCCAGCGCTCAGTTCACACCAAAAGTCATCCCTGCTGAGCTCTATCACAGCTGTTGAAGGCACAGCTATTCTGTGTCTCTCCATAAAAGCACAGTAATGGCAAAATCAACACAGGCATGCAAGCTTAAGCACAGTAAGTCTGCTCACACTGCAAATTTCTTTTTTTCCCAAAAAAAAGTCTTCCTTAAAAAAAATGGATACTGTTCAAGCTGAGCCTAAAAATTTACCACTTATTCTCTCACTGTGGTAAACACTGAAATTATTGCCTAAAAGCATCAAGCATACATAATGCTTTTCAGTTCAAATGAATCCATTGCAGCAACAGCTGAAATAGAAGTTAAAAAATCCCAAACAAAACAGAGCCAACCTTGGCCCTTTTTAGCAGTAAATGCACTGGTGTACATGGAACTACTTCACATAAATCAGGTTCACCAAGTCATTCAGGAGAATTCCTACAGTGAGCCTAACTTCTGGGAGTTTATATTTCCTGCTACAACAAATAAGAAATTGGCCCACGTCACTCTCTGACCTAAAAGGAAAGGGACACAAAACACATCAGGACTTCTTCAGGCAAGAACCACAGGATAACTGTTGACACATGACAACTGTAGCAGTGCCTCTTTGGTTCCTGTAGACTTCTCTGCCAGCTGTCCAGAACAAAATGTACCCATGGACATGTTTCACTTAAATGGGGAAACAAGCTGGCTGTGCTACTAAGATTAAAAGCATCTGTGAAGTCTGCAGCATTATCTTAACATGTGCAAACAATTGGGCTCTTCCACCTCACTTCAGTCACATCCCTGTTAAAAGCCAAGGATGAGTTCTGATGAGTTTCATATCAAACCTACTGAACAAAGGATGGGGAAGACATCTCCAAACATGAAGAAAAGTTCTTTTGGTGTCACACTAGACAAAATATCCTTGAGACAGGGGTGGGAAGGGTAGAATAATCTAATTTTTAATGTATTACCAGCCACCATAATCCAACAGAGCACCTTGGCCTATGTGTAATTCTAACTATGTGGGTAGCAAGTAGATCTAGATACAAACACCTGTATTTTGGCTTAGTACATGTTTTGAAGTAATAGTAGTAGGAATCCACTTTCAACAAAGGAAAAACAGCATAACATCTTCAAAAAAGCCAGTCCTTCAACCAAGAATGCATAAAAGCAAGTTTATATAGAAATCTATCATATCTACACTCTAGTTTTGAAACAGAGTGGGAAGAAGTTTAACACTTTGTGGCTTAGCAATCACTGGGAAGAGATGATACTTGGGTGTCACATTAATAAAGAAGTTACATCACAGAGAACTGAAGAAACACATCTCAGCCCTGCTGCCACTTAACACCTGTGTTTCTATTTCTATTCTAAGCATGGAGGAAAAATGGAAAAGAATGCTCTCAATTCCAATTCCACAGAAATACAATGCTTGCTGTTCAGTGCCTGATCCTAGCACTGGAACTCATCAAGCCAATGACTCTGTGAGAAGCAGGAGTCTCAATGTGCAATCAAGTCCCTTTCAGTAAGACATTTAAGCACATGTGAAGCACAAAGCATCTGGGAACTCAAGTACCCAGCTGGATCCTGAGTACTGTGTCCCCAGACACACACATCTGTTCAGTGGTAATTTAGCTCTCTCTAGATAGGTGTTATTAGCACCTTCATCCACAGTAAAATGTTCTTCCCACATAACCATCCCATTAAAATTTTTGGTTGCTTAAAGCTGCCAAATAAAAGCCAAATTTATAATTTTAATACTGCTGCCAACAACATCATGACCACACATACTTTTTCCACACCTGCAGTCAAATAGTTTTCAAAAAGTAAACCAAAATAGATATAGCAAAATAATCCTTCTTAAGTTCACCTGAGTGACAGGACATTTCCTCCCATGGAAGGAAAGTGAACTTCTGTGACATAGCTAATAAAACAAAGCACATTTGGAGACAGACAGGTTATTCATGCAGTCCTACCATCTGAAGGTGGTGAGGCAAATGTAACAGTCACTGTTTCTGTGAGGACATTCCCACTGTCTGTGGTCCACTGCAGCTGAAAGGAAAAAGATCTCAGTTCTCAGAAAGGGTGCAAGCTTGTCTACTTCAGGAACACAGCCTCCACATAGGACTGACAGGAAAACAGTGTCTAAAACCACACTTTCTTATTTTCTTATCATTATGCATTTTGAGAGTTCTTGATTCACAAAAAAATACTGCAAAAGATTTTTTAACATGCACTGTATCAGGAAGGCTAAGGTCTGCTCATGACAGTTTAATGAGTTTAAAATAGAAAATAGTCAAACTCTTTGGCTAACTAACAAGCACCTTCACTCACCTGGGCTACAACAGTGTAGGGCAAGGGACAAGACTTGATGATTTAACAGTACTGTTTGTCAAATCTGGTTTTAAATCAGAAATTTCTGAGCAGTCAGTCTCATAACTGGGGAAAAAATTATCACTGCGTACCCCTTTATTATTCAATACATGGAAGAAAATTAAGGAACAAGATTTAAGAGTTACTGAGCCTTTGAAAGTATCAGATCCAAGCTTACTTCACTTGCTATAAAATGCATTTATTAATATTTACACACTCAAATTGTTGTGCAACCCCTAATTTAGAGTTCACCTGAGACATACTTCACCCCCACTTTTTTCACATACTGAAAAATCATAGTAACTTCTTCAAAACACAGACAGTGACAAAGCCATGAATAAAATTTTATGCCACATGTCAATTTTTCTACACCAATGGCTTCCAGTTCATGCAGTCATCAAGAAATGCTAATACTGTGTAATTTGTCAATCAATTAACAGCAATCTAATGCTGATGAGATAAATACCGAAGAAGGTAAGAAGGTTTTATTCACATTTAATCCAATCGTGCTGAGCCAGAGATTCCACTGAAAATACTGCTGCTGGAAATATAAAGTCATAGAGAATTTTGGATGAAATACAGTTAAGTGGTAATAATTAAAAAGAAGATTTCCAGTATTTAACTCCAAAAATCAAAAAGATACACAAAGGCCAACAAACCGTTGCTGGGATACTTTCTGAATTATACACCATCTCTCCATTCCTTAGGGACTTCTGCACTTCATGAATGTGGTTCTTGATGTCATTCACAGTGGGGAAGAAGGACAGGTTATGTCTTTCTGGCACTTCATCAGGCGTGAATAATTCTCTTTCCACATACTTTCTGTCATATGTTAAAGGACATTAAAAAACATATTTTTGAATATATTGTGCTATTTCCCTCTGTTAAGAGACACTGCTACCTTCTCCCTCCCCTCGTTGCAATGACAAGGCAAAAGCAAACTAGATGATGATCTGAGCCACTTCCTTGTGCATCTGCTACAGAGCTTGGAATTTAAAGCCTCCATTTATTCAAGCAACTTTTAAGAGTACAGCAACTCCTAGTGACTACATACAATGATATGGAAAGAGAAGGCAAAAGGTGGGAAAAACAGTCTCATGACATCTGGGAAAGAGATTCAGTAACGCACCAGCACTGCCCTTTAGTTGCAAACCAAATGAATCAAATGCAAAAGCAGACATGGCACTGCAGCCTGAGAGCACTGCAGACAGCTGTGTACCTTAGCTGCTTCCTCACTGCATAGACCTGCTCTATGCCCTGAGACACCAGCTCTCGGATCTTGTCGGCCACTTGAGGATGCAGGCGAGAAGGCAGAGTACTGTTCTCATCTCTCACAACTTCCTCCTCCTCCTCAGGACAACACACAGAGAAATGGGAGGGTGAAGGAGGGAGGCAGGAAGTTTCCATTTCATGATATTGGTGGGCTTGCTGAGTGGGTAACTGTACATACCACCTAGCAAGAAGGAGAGAGTTTATACACACAATTCTCAAACAAAGGCAAAAGAATTAGACTCTTGGGGGAACAGTCTGGCAACTACAAACAACCTAGTCAGAGTGACCTAAGTTTTTACAGCCCCTGAGCAAAAAGATAATGTCTTTCAGAACTCAGAGCCCTCTCACACCTTTCAGTTCAACATAAACTAGAGCAAACCCTCAAATAACACAACTATTTCTATCGACTCCCTGCATGAAAACACCTGCTGAAGTTCCATAGCTTGGTGCTTAACACATTTACCAAACTATACTTCAGCGTTACAGAAGTCTTACTGGCATTGTGGATTTTTTTACTATTAATATTAATCAACAGCCTTAATAAGCAATTCATTAAAAAATAAAGAAAACCAAGTAAAATATTGCTCTTCTTTGCTTCATTTGTGCAAAAAAAAGAAAAAAGTGAAGTTTCACCTGAGGACACCACCAGCATCTATCAAGTTCTTCTTCAGCATGTTGAATGCTTTCTCCTGTTCCATTCTTATGATTTTCTTGTCAATTTTAGGGTCAGTAGGAACCCTGTATTCTGGAAACTTTTGAACCTTTTTAATATAGATCCTTCCAAGGAGGAATAAAAAAAATTCTCCATCAGTATACTTTGTCCTTGTGAGGGGAAAGGCAAAAACCCCACCTACTTCATATCAAGCATTAGTATAGAAAAAGTTCAAGCAGACTGATGCCTCTAAAGAACTGTGAAATTCTTAAGGACACATCAATAGAGATGGATGAAGACAGACACACTTCTGTTCTGGTCTGGAAGCCACTCAGCCAGAGTGATTTTTACTGCTCAGCAAAAGCCCTCTGTCCCTCAGTATAGTAAAAGCACAACACCAATCGTGAACAGGCTGTAGCTCACCCAGCTGTGCAGAATTGAGCACATACAGACCTAGCTGCAACTGTTCAGGTAAACATGCTTATAGCTCAGTAAAAACTGAACAAAAACTGAACAGTCACACAGGAGAATGCTCAAGGGTGAGGAAAAAATATTAGTGTTGGAGAAGGAGAAAATCCCAAGTGAACAGAAGAACTGTAACTCCTTCAGCACACAGGACACGTGCTAAACCAGAATGACTGACTGATAGCAGTGCAATTAAAAGCCTGAAGAATAAAAACCAAATAAGATGACAAAGTTTTAGGAGCAGAAATAGTCACTAAAGGACACCACAATAATTCATTAATGCTCAGGTGGATAATGATTCCCACTCCTATTTCACATAGTCATGTACTGCTACTTTGCATCCAGGCAATCTATCAAACCTCAGCCTTCTTCAGTCAAACAGGACAGCGTTTCCTCCTTTCCCCTAAACGAGTATCAACCTCAAGTTACCAAGGAGATGAAGCTAAGAGCTACAGTGAGTATCAGCTACCACCCAAAACAGCTCTGTCATGGCTCACAGAAAGAATGCTTTCTCAGGACCCTCAGTCACTCTCACAGCTTTATAGAGAATTCTCACCTTGCTGGACAAGTGGCTTTGTACAGCTGGCCAGAGGTGCTTTCTTGCTCACCAGCTTTTTTGGGCTGAAATCCTTTCCTCCTTGGCCCATACTGGCACTCCATTACAATGGCTCTGCTTCCTGGAAACAGAAAGTAATACACTCTATTCAAGCAATCACTGAATTTACTACAGTAAAACAGTAACTATAGAAGAGATAAGAGTTCTAAAACAGTTATTTCTGCTTGCCAGTGGACTCCTCAAAAGGTGGAATCCACAGGTATAGCAAGCAAATACACTGCAAATGCTTCTGTCACTAAGAACATAGAGCATTTTCAAAGCATCTCTCACTTACGACACTTCACAGCACTCCTGCAACGTATGTGAAGGCAAAATATTGGGTTCTGCCCTGGTGAACACCAAGACTTTACAAGATGAGAAGTCCTGCAAGTTACCAAAGGAGCACAATGCTGGTAATAAATGTAAAAAACAGAATCCCCAAAATAATGGAGAAAATCCACAGTTGCAAAGCTGTGCTGGTTGTGACTGGCATAGAGTTAATTTTCTTCAGGGTAGCCAGTATGAGGCTGTGTTTTGGATCTTTGCTGGAAACAGTGCTGATAACACAGGGATGTTTAGTCACTGCAGAGCAGGGCCTACACAGAGTCAAGGTCTTTTCTGCCTCTCACCCCCCAGCACCAGCAAGGAGGCTGAGAAACATAAGAAACTGGAGGGGACACAGCTGGGACAGCTGACCCAAAATGATCCAAGTCATATTCCATACCATACGGCATCCTGTTCAGCATATAGAGCTGTGGGAAGAATGAGGAAAGGGGGGACATTCAAAGTTATGGTGTCTGTCTTCCCAGATAACCATCACAGATGATGGCACCCTGCTTTCCTGGGCATGGCTGGACACCTGCCTGACAATGGAAGTTGTGAGTGAATTCCTTACTTTGCTTTGCTTGTGTGTGTGGATTTTCCTTTACCTTTTAAGCAGCCTCTATCTCAACCCATGAGTTTTCTCACTTTTACGCTCCTGATTCTCTCCCCCATCCCACTGGGGAAGGAGTGAGCAGCTCTGTGGTAGTTTCCAGCTGGGGTCAAATCACCAGGAAAGGTCAGCAGCCACTGCCAGCCTCCTGGCTTAAATCAACACTTCACACCCTGCTGGCCCATAAAAGCTCAGACTTGCAGTAAGAAATCTTAACTGCTAAATAACACAGCTTCAGCACAGCATATCCACACAAAACCAGACAGGCTTAAACAAATATTGCTTTGCTCAAAGATTGAAGTAAGTGACTTCCTCCAGTCAGACCTCTAACAAAAGGGGCTGACAAGCAAAGCATTGAAGTGGTCAAGAAAGAAACATCTTCCAAATTTCCTCCACATCACGTTTAGTTATCTTTTACTTATAGTTCAAGTACTCCAGTATGCAGGCAAGGAGCTGCCTATGCCAAAAGTGATATACCCAAAAACCTTTTAAGGATTATAACAGCAATATAATGTGTTTCCATAAGAAACCAAATGATCTGGATGAAACTAAAGATGTCTCACATGCATGTTGGGGGGAAAAAGTGTACGTTGCTTTGATTTTGTTCTTAGTTTTCTTATATCTCACAGTTTATGGCTGAAGCTTTAAAACTGGTGTTAGCATTTCCCTTTTTTAATAACTTCCAAGAAGGAAGAAAAAACCCAGAAATAACCTACATTCCTGTCCTTTGTTTTCTCTATGTAACAATTAAAACCGTTCATTTTATATCCAAATTAAACTCTAGGTAATTTCACACATGCACTGCATGAGCTAAATCTGTAATTACCAATCATGAAATCTGCATGTTGATCAAAAAAAAAAACCAAAATAGCAAAAGTATGCCTGCTGAGGTATGTGTATCTTGGTTGGTTGGTTTTTGAAATTTATTTCTTTCTTTAAAGGTTGCAATTTAAATAGTTTCTTGCCCTCTGTGGAACAAACTCTTCAAAACATCAAGTTAAGCAAGAATAATCAAACAAGCTCTTACCCTTAAGAGAACTTTCAAGTCCTAATAGAGCAAATGGGACCTCCACCTCAAGATCTCATCATGAGAACCCCCATCAAATGGTACTTAGCTAATTTCTAAAGGACAAGAATAAATATTCACAACAAAACATAAAAAAACGAAACAAGCTCCTTCAGACTCTCACAGAAGTGCCCGATCCGCTCCTTTTTTTATGTTTTTATGTGCCTTGACTTTATCAAGTCTAAGGAACAACACAAAGGTCCTTCTTTACGGCCAGTCGGGAGCTGACATTGAAATTCTGAAAGTAGTTATTAAAATCAAAGTTAGTTACCTGCATTGACAAAGGGGATCCCATCATATGGGACATACTGGGATTTCCACATCAACCGTGTGGCGGGTTTGGCTGGGCTTGGAGACTGGCGGGTCCCCCACACACTTTGTGTTTGCTGCTTGTGGAGCGTGAGAACGCTCTCTAACTCTGCCTCGCTCACGCAAAAGCCGCGGTACGAGTCCCCAATTTTCTGCATGGAAAGGAGGTGACATAATAGCATTATTCACCCATCTGACTGCTGGACATTACACAAGAAAACAAAAGCAGTCAGGGACTCTGGCAGGTGAGAAAACAGGCCCAGATTTTTGGCGTTCCACGTTTTTTATCCCCACACTAATATCCTCATAGAGAGATTTAAGAGCAGTCCCCACTGAGGTCAGGAGTTTGTCATCCAAAACCCTAAGAACATCAAAACCCCCTGAAAAGGTTACAGTCACTGCCACTTCTGACTTCCAGAGGACAACTTCACTTTCCCCCCTAAAGATACTTCAGATGAAGTTTTTCACTTGACTGCCACAGAGAATGTCTGAATCACTAATAATTGTCTCTGCATTTACTGCAACACACACACACTGCACCGAGCTGGAGCAGAACACACCCACTTGCACCACCAGTAACTGTCTCACCTACTGAATGCACGAACTTTGAACTGAACATCTCACACAACGTCCCTCCCAAACTCTGCACTTGTGATTCCCAAAGTTACACAGAAACATTCGATATCAGATTTGCCATGTGCAAACTGATGATGGTTTCAATGAACTCTGCTAACGTCTGGGCAACTCCACAAAAACTGCATCTAACTTGACTGAAAGTAGTTATCCAGTTACTCAGTGCCATTACAGTTGGTTCAGTGCTGGTTTACCAGGGCCAGCCAGCAAGCAACAAAATTAAGGGGACAGAGAAGAACTTTCCATCCAAATTCAGAATGCCATGCTTGCTTCTGTTCATATGCAGCCCAGGGTCAGACTGGCCAACCAGCTGTAACACCTAGAGTAGTTTGCCAGCTCAGTCTCACAGTGTATCTGTGGGACAAACACACAGTGAATGACTACTAAGGTCTGATAGATCTATTTTGCCACCTTCAGTGACAAAGAGAGCAGCCAGATGCTTAAATAATACTGACAGCAAAGGCAGCATCAGTGTCTCTCCAAGACGATTATCACACAGATACTTTAGTGACAACTGCTTAAAACCTGGCTCATACTCATCTAAGAAAAACAAAATGTCTGTGGTTATCAAGACCTAGAGTGAAGAAAGAAGCAATGAAGATCTTGTGAACGCACCGGGCCAGCGCGGTGTTGCTGCCAGCGCAAGGCCAGGCACAGCGCTGGGCTGTGAGAGTCACTGGCACACGAGCTGTTCACAGCCCCAGCTCACGGCTCTGCAGCCACTGCCCCAGCAGACAGCAAAGTGCACAGGCTGCACTCACACGGCTCTGCAGAGCTACAGGTTGGCAATTGTTTAGCTAGAAGTTATAAATAACATTTCTGTACAAAACTTGACCCAAAAAATTCAGGGGAAGCAAAGCAGCTTGAGAAGTACCAGAATTACCTTCTTTACAGAACCCTGGGATGCTGCCTTTCAGAAGAGGGATTACAGCACCACTCCACACAGAAAATACCATGTGATCAGCCCCTTATCTTGTGCCTGTCCCTATGAATGGGTCACTGACCTTATTCTAAGTTGATGAGAAGACTGATAAACATGTTGGGCTAGAAAAGTAGCAATAACAGGTAAGGTGCTGTCTCCTAATCTGTCTTTAATTTTGCACAAGTTAAATCATTTTCCCTAAACTGGTGCGAGGGGAGCTGGAAGACAAGAAGAAAACCATACAGCACATAAGATTCCTGCTTTCTACAAGCTTTCAAGTTGGAAAAAAATGGACAAATGAGACTATCTGCTTCAGACAAACACATTAACTTAGCTTTGTACAGTTAATTAATGCAGTTTTCAATTACACTTTATTTCAGTATGCTGATACGTGCTGGAAATGCATTCTGATCAGACTACTGAAAACTAAATATATTATTGAAAGTAACTGCTTTTAAATTAACTGTATATTAACTATGTAATTACCTTGAAGTAGTCCCATACTCTCCAGCCCTTTAACACCACGGTTCAAGCCAAAAATAGGAGCAATTCTTTTTCTCTCCCCTGGCCTCGTCTCAGCAAAGACCTTATCCTAAAGTACACACACCAAGACTGCAGTTTTCCTTGAGGAAACTAACAGCAGCAGGGTACCAGAGGCATTATGCTGTCTAGATACAGCAAGTGTAAGAGAGACATTTCAAGGCAGCCAGGGAATCAACACCAAACACACAGCTTGGTATTCATTTGGATGACTGTAGCTTTTACTGCTCTGATTGCCTGCAGTACTAATTGCCAGAGGAGATACTGCCCTTTGGAGTGCAGTGGCTTCACCTGTGACATCTTCTGGCAAAGTCATGCAGACCTCAACACTGTTTGTGTTTATTATGGCAAGCAACTGAAAGAGTGGAATTGTGAGCTGACATATTTACCAGCATCTCTCCAAATTGGATCTCCGAATTCCAGTAGGACCCTTCAATTCTGTTACTCCCAATAAAACATTTTGACACTTGAAAAATAAATGACACCTCAAAATCCCATTGCCTCTGATCTATGCCCAAGAAAAGGCACATATGCCCCAGCAGTCTGCAGTGGATCAGGGAGGATTAATCCATACAGGCAACAGCCCTGCTGAACAGCAAAGGGAGACAGACAATATTTCTGTTTCCTTTCCTTTAAAAATAAAAACTCTTCTATAAATGGTGCTGTGCAGGTGAAATTTCTGGTAATAGATAGACAAGGCAGATCATAATACAAGTCTCTGATAATATGAAAGCAGTAATATGATGTAGGTAAGCCACGTGGATGTTAAGAAAGAACATGCCACATAGTGCTAAAAACACACTTTAGTGAACTTTATCAACTTTATCAACTAACTGGCCAACTAAATTAAGAGACTGATTCTATAAAAATGGTATCTCCACCACGGAAGAATTCGTGCTATTAATCTTCTGACCTCTTAAAGTTTAAGTGGATATAACAGTGGGCAGTGCCATTTGTATAAAATAAATGGCATATAAAAAAAGGAATAGATTAATATGTTTAATTTTAAAACTATTTCTCAGTAGATAAAGAAAGAAATTCCATTTCTAGATCCCTGCAACTTCCAGTTATCACTGGCCAAGCCAATAGGAAAAAAAAGAACTGGTAGAGGTATCGAAAGAGATGAAGCAGCTAGAGAGCATGAGTTTTCCTTTTAAAAAGTATTAAGAGAAAGCAAAATAAACATCTATAAGGAAGAGTCTGGTAGCAGGAGGGAGTTGATCTCTCAAGAAACCTCCTTTCTCCTCTCCCTCCCTTTTCAGTGACTTATGATACATTCTAGCTGTTGATAGCATTCCACTCTTCAGGATGGTTCTGCAGACATCTAACAATGTGCAAACACAGGAAGAGTTCTGTTTTGGTCAAAAGCCATCACGGAGAATAAAGACAGAGCACTTTTTAACAAAAGAGAAAACAAGCACAGGTAACCTAACCTGGTGGTACAAAAAAAAAAAAAAAAACCAGCAAGAATACCTAAAATAGAAATCCCTAGTAAAATATTGACACTACGGTGCTTTAAGTCTCTGACTTGACACTGGCCAGGCACATGGAATTTGATTTCTGTGTGATAACACAAATCAATATGAACAGTTGCAGAAGTCAGCCAAGTTTGCACTGTAGTTCAAGAGCAATCTCTGACATGGCACACAGTGGCTCTTCCCAGCACTGTAAAGCATCACGTTTTCAGCAGCACATTTCTTACTTCAGGAGGTGTTGATGATCAGTTATTCCAATATTCTCAGAACAGAAAGGGATTCCACAGCATTTTATGTGTTTAACTGTGCTGGGAGTACCACTACTATATACCAAGAAGCTTGAATACTTCCACAACTATGAATTACTCCTTTCATGGAATAGGATCACTGTCTTAGATGTAGATGACAAAACATGAAGTCAGAATTGTTTGTGGCCCACCTCACAGTTCCTGAGACGGCGTGCCCATGCAGGTGTATTTAGTGGCAATGGCTGGAGAGGGATGGGAAAAGGATCCTCCACTAGCCTGAAAAATAAAAAAAAATTGAATAGAAGTCTGCACAGACATTCAGGAAAGCAACAATTTAGTCTAAACTACAGGTAACATCAAATCAGTGTATTACATATAACCCTAGAGCATATGATCAAACTATGGATATTATATCAACAGGCCTTAAAAACCTGGGGTTAATTTCCTTCATATTATATTTAATTGTTAAAATAATGTACAGTGAATATAAGTAGTTTAAACCCCCACTGTTTTCTACATTCAACACCTCCAAACATTCAGTATTCTTAGTATTGTTGCTTGACATCGACAAAGCATGGTGAAATAGATCAGCTGACTGTGTTGGTAATTTTCTTACACAAACTGATCATAAAATGCTAAAGATTAAAAGCCAGTATCAAACACTTGTTAAATGCTGCACATTTTAATATACTTTAAATTACAGGAAAACAGTTCCAATAACTATTTTAAGTACATAGCCAGTTTCTCCATTCCCTAAATCCTGGGGCAGAAACAATGCTTACTCACTGTTTCTTACTCCAAAACAAGTGCATCACTTCCTGTCTATGCAAATGTGTCTCATTTCCAAGATTATTTTTCTGACATGTACAGACTGTGTTCATAATATCCATTCACAAACTCTCTTTGTTTTACGTTTCTTGAATATGTACAATTTCTCTTTTAGTAAGACTACTCTCATCTTTTCCACTTCTCAATTTCTAAAGAGCATAAACCAATGCAAAGCCAGCTTGCAGTCCACAGAGCAAACACCTTCTTTGGGAGTTTTTTCTTGTTATCATCATTTCTTGTTGCTGCTGTTGCTTTATTTGGTTGGCTTGAGGTTTTGAGGGTTTTTTTAAAGCAAAAAAGGATTCCAGAGTATTCAGGAATCAAAATAGGAGGCAACATTTAGCATGGGGTGAGGACCAGGTGCATATCAAGTGAAAAATACCTAAAACTAATTAACTTTGGAAACTTTGCCAATCAATCTGCCTGTGTGTTCACCAACACACACCTTAGCAGCTACTTTCTCATATTTTATCAAAGTACACTGAAGAAGTTATCCAGAGAACAAAGATTAGGCTCTCACAGTTAATGCCAACTATTGAAACCTCCATATAAAATACTCATCTCTACAGGTAACTCTTATTATGGGAGGAGGGTCTGCATAGGTTCCAGTACACTCATCCAAGAAACTCTACTCCCTCAAACATCAACTTTCCCTGCAGTTCCTTCACTGGAGCACCTTCAACTCTTGGTTGGCAGTAACAGTGTCTGTTTAAAGTAATTTCAGTAATTTGCACTATGTTTGTTATTTTAAATGCCCACCTATTGCTTTGGTCAGAATATATCCAACTATCTCTGCAATAACAGGTACTTTAATTGCTTTCTCTATCACCCTGGCACATGCAAAAGCTGCCTGAAAACACAGTAAGCTACACATCACTCACTAACACTATGGGTTCATAACTCCTGTTCCATGGTAATTTTGTGATAACCATTGCAAAAACAACTGCAAGAAAAAAAGGCAGTGCTAACAGTGGATCAAAGTGATTGTTCATCCTTTTAACTCCTGACCTACCTGGTGCTTGCTTTTTTTGATACGGTGAGAGATGCCTGTGGGTGCAGAATGTAACTGCTTGCACTGTCTGCTATAGAAGCCACCACCACAGTCTGCAAGTTCCCATCACCACACTTCTCCTCCGAAACATCTTTACAAAAATAAAGCAGCTTCTTGGTTAACAACTGAATGCAGAATGGGGAAACAACAAGCTATCATTAAACTCTGTGTGCTGGAAAAGCAAGCCTTTTGACAAAGAAAAGAAGTTTCACAGATGATAAAGTAGTTCAATAGTTGTGAAGCAGTATTCAAATTCCTGGCACACTTATGAAGACACATTTGATAAGGCTGCTTATATTTCAGGACTTTGGTAATCACACTACTGCTTATGAATCCCTCCTCAACAGAGTAAATGATCAGAACTTGTAAATTACTCTGCTTTACACTTCCAGGAATCCATACAGGATCACACAACTACGCTGCTCAGTTGCAAATCACACTCTGGTTGCTTTTAAAATAAGAAAAAATGAGGTAATGATACTGCTTTGTACTTAGAAAAGAACACTTAAACAAGAAAAACAGGCCTCTTGTAATTGAATCTGACATGCTGTTAGAACAAATGTTTTAGCCTTTCTTGGTAATGGGGAGCAGTAAGCCAAAAACTGCTGTTAGATTGAAGCTTGTGTGTGCAGTTAAACAAAAACATAATGGAAAACTGTGAAAGCAGACATCCCATATTTTGGTCTCAACATAAACACACGAGGTCTCTTTAGAGGAGGGATTTTTGCCCTTCAGTTATGAAAGCTTCTTTCCCTCATCCAGAGAGAGAGCGATAAGCTATTGACACAGTACAGAAATGGACCCACAAGAAAGCTTCATAAGAAGATTCCTAAGTGTGCACTCGGATTAACACCACTCTGGCTCAAAGCACTGGTTCATCCCACACAGATGTGCCCTTAAGACTCTACAGGCTACCCTGAACCTGCACCATTTCTTGCATGACCACCACGTGCAGACAAGCGAAACTGAGGCTGAGAGGCCATTCTCCTTCCCCTTTAATCTCTGTAGTAAACCACTGACAAGTCTTCCTAACTGTCTTTTAAAGATCAAGTAACTACAAAGTCTTTCACACAGTAAGTTTCTAGAAAATGAACACACAAAAAACCCCACAAAAGACAGCAGCACTGTTGTAGAACATGTATTCATATACTATGACACCGAGCCCCACATTGAATGAAAAACGGAAATGCAAAAATTGTAACTTAGTGCTTACAAAGAGCAGCAGCAATTGTTTTGTAACTAAAGCTCACAGTCAGCTTTCAAGTAATGCCAGACTCTGCTGTAGCCAAACATGGTCTTACCCCTGCAAGAGCTGGGGAGGGAGGAAAGGTTGAGCTTTAGCGTAGGAACAAGCCTTTCAATGCAAGGTCATGTACCCATATTGCAACTTGTGAGAAGAGCTAGATCACAACTTGAATCCTGAATCTTTCTTCTGTCTACCCAGCAACAGGAGTCTAGTCTTACTCTGAGCTATCATTCCAAAGGAGCACTTAACCAGTGCTCAGATTTTGAGAATTTTATACTGAGAACTAAAAAAAAGTTCAAAAAACATTTGAGACTTTAACAAAACGTGATCACCTAGTTCTCAGTCTCACGCTGTGAACGCAAACTAGTACACAGGATTTTGCCATCCAGCAAGGATTACAGGTAAATAATGAATGCTTTCAGATTTCAGTATGTCCATTTTCTAGAGCAAAGCTTAAAATTTGCACTTCTAGTCGTGCTGTGCATCTCATCACACGTTTAAAATGTGGCAATTAACACATTCCAACTAATGGAAAGTTACATCTCATTTTCCTTGACTGGAAACTAAATTTCTACCTAGGTGATTCATTTCTGGCTTCACAAAAGATGCATCATCACCAGTGATGTCTGGAACAGAAGATTTAATGTTCTTCTGGCCTGTCTGCACTACAGGAATTAACTACTTCATTCAAAATGAAGAAAGCAGATACTGAAAACTTGAAGCTGACAGTACAGCTGACAGCACAAATATCCTTATTAATGGTAAATAAGGCAACAAACAACTCTGTGCTTGATATGTCAACCTACCTATCACTTACCCTTCAGAAAGGGAGCATAATAGCTCTTCTTTCACAAGGTTTTGCCCGACAGAAAATGTGGTGTGTGAGCTGCCAGATTCATAATCAGAAAGCAGATTCAGAAAGCTTATTTTTTCTTGTAACTGACTAAGGAAAGGAAACACATACAAACAAGGTGCTTCAAAAAAGGTCATGCAGGAAATGGTCGCTCCCAGGACCCCCTGAAGTGCCACAGGTTAAACTCACCCTGCGTGCTGCTCACATCCAGAAGCTGACCTTGGGGAATGATCACCTGCGTCACTCCTGGCTGGGCAGAAGGAATGACATGCAGCACCTGCCCATTTTCTGACTGGCTGGCAACAATCATCTGTAAGGCAATCACACAGAAGCGTGAATGGCACTAGTTTGTATGGTGATCATGCAGCACTACTGGGTTTGATTGTTACCAGAACAGGAAATACTTTGGTTGGAATTAGGGCCTGTAAATTTACTTGATTTCACATAATATGAAAACTGTTTATTTACTGTCAATTTCTTAAAATTACTTTCCCCTTTTTAAATAGCCCTTTAATTAAGGAAAGAAAAAAAACCCCATCACTACACATGATTCTACAGTGAATTACACACTTACTTGAAATTTACAACACTACTACTAAAGCTATCAAAAACCTGAAAGCAATTAATACTTGGATTCACTGTAACTCCATTCATGGACTAGCAGAACCAATCACAACATACAAAAATTTTCACCTTTACTTCTAAGAAACTGACCTCTGTGGGCAGCATTTTATGCAAAACCAGAGAGAAGAAAATCCCCCAGATTTAAGGAAAAAAACCCAACAAATTAAATTACCTGGGATTCTGAAAAACCTAAACAACTCCTTATAGTATATTTCCCATTAATTAAAAACCTAGATCCCAACAATGTTACAAAACCTAGAGTAACATAAAATATCATCTTGTTTCTGATTTATTACACTTTAAATGGGTGAAGTGTCTTTAGTGACAATGCAACACATGCTAACCAAACCGTCTGGGTGAGAGAGTTACCTTTTTACAAAATAGATGTTACGAAGTACAAAGCAACACATTAAGAAAATTAAATGGGGGACTGGGGAAAAGTGAGACATAATGAGTTGGTTTATTGATAATGTTGTGATCCCCACAAAAAATCAGAGAGACTTATTCAGCTAATACAGAGAAAGAAGCAGCAGTAGAAGTATGAGTTCTCATCACACAATAGCATCCAGGCTGGATACTGAAAAAAGACATCAGTTGTTGTTTAATAAAATTAGTAATGGCTGCAGACAGGATTTTCCTACCTGAAGGAGGGCAACTGCAGCATGAACTGAACCATTGAAAAGTTCCACCTTGTTGCTAAAGTCTGAATCAGCTGTTGCTACAACAAACAAGCACCACATAAGAGAGTTCTTCAAAGAGCTCCCTCATCTGTGAAGACAGCAGCAGCCCCATTTTCAGACACACTCACCATGGGCACACCGGGCCCTCCCGGGGGCTGCAGCTCACACAGAGGCTGCCTGGTGTGATCTGCCGGCTGGAATTCCTCTGCAGAGGGAGCCCGTGCTGGGGGCGGCCGCACCGGCACAGCCGATGGAGAACTGCCTGACAGGGCCACTGTGATGGGCAGGGCTGAGGGAGAGTCACTCTGGCCAAACAGTGGATCCCTGGAATCCATGCACATTAGATGCTTTCACAGAGGAAAAACAGTAAAATGTACTTTGAGTAGCAACTTCTATGAAGAAAAAAAAAAAAGACAGAGAAAAGAACATTTAAAACCAACATCTATATTGTATACTCAGAGGGAGCTTTTGTCCTTCTGATCAAGAGGCTAACACCAGCAGTTCTACTTCTGTTTTCCAATTCCATGCTGAAAAAATATTCATATTCCTTTTTCCTAGAATGAAGTCTCTACATAAGCGAAAGAAAATCCCTTTTGCTCAAAATGTGCTCCCCAAAAACCACTTATCACTTTAAAATGCCTCAAGTCTGCCCAGAAACTGAGAGGATCTACACAAAAAACAGAATTGTAAAACATTCACCAATTTGATCTGACTTCAAAAGAAATCCTAGATACTATTCCACTTGGCTTTTAGATACCTGCTTTTAGCTATGAAGACAAAAAGCTCCACACACTTTTTAAATTCTTTACCACAGAAGAAGCATGAGCTGCACCTCCAATTCAAGGCCAAGAATCAGATTTTCAAGATCTCAGAAAAATAGAGCTTATCCTTATCAATTTTGCAGATCCAAAGTCTTAGAGTACATCCCATTTTCGTTAAATTTAAGTGCATAGGCACAAATATTTGTCTTGTTGAAACTCTGACAACACAAACATTAGGCATGGAAAAACAGGCAGCCCCTGTGTACAATACCATGTCAGGTTGTTATTTGGCCAGTGCAAGAAGGGCTGCAATTTGCTGTGTCTCTTGCAACAATTGCACAAGCAACTGATGTTTTTGTGACAAAAATTTATACACTACAAATCAAAAAACGAGGAAAAATGCTTCTAAATTTTATCTAAAAGCCGGATTTGAGCTAAATAAATTCTGCAGGTATAAATCTTCTGTGATGAAACTGTCTACTGTGAACTACACCAGAAAAGCAGCAACAAAGAAATGGCATTAGTTGGGTTAAAGACATTGTGCAGAGACTGTAAGCACACTACTAAATCACCACCTGAATGACATTTTATGTGGGAAGAACACTCTGCAAAAGAGCATTCATGCACAGAAATCTCCCTGAATATGAATATCTGGCAGTATTTGATAATAAATACATGAAAAGCTCCCCTTCCCCAATACCTACAGAGATGTGCTGTGTCCCTGGACTCTTTTTTGTCACATTTGGTCACTAAGCAAGGTGACCCCATTTTCAAGTGTTTTGAACCTCTCCTACTTCAACGAATGTCATAAAATATTTATTTTTAAAGGCTTTTGTTAACAAAATAAAACATGTATTTCTTCAGCACTGTAACAGGATATAATTACTGAAGGTAGTCATTACATGTAACATCTGGATATTCATCAATTCAAAACTGAACGGCACAGGATTCCAAGGGAAGGAACTTTTGTACATTTTTAAAAGACACAATGTATTACCATAAAGGCAAGAAAAAAATCCCTGTATTGATGAAACAGCATCTTTTAAATTCATCAGAGAGGATGCAAAGGAAGCATCTAGAAGGACAAAGCATTCATACCTCACCTGGAAAGCCTGATCATTTGTTTCTGACTCTCCTGTACCATTACAGCTGCCTATGAACAAACTGTTAGATCCTTCCATAGCAATGTCATGGTCAGCTCCACTTTCTTCCATTACAAGGTGACCTGAAAAGGTTATAAAGATTTATTTTAGCCTTCTACCAAGAGATTGCTGCAGGTGTTTTCTTTAGGTCTTACAAATTGAGTGTTACAAGTTCTAATGCTGTTGTTGCAAGCTAACAGCAAAGTTCTCAAGAAATCCTTGCCTCTTTATCACTTTATTACTCACTGCAGAAAAATGTCAAGTGTGTTGCTCCAGGAGTACAGCTTAGCCTTTTATATGAGACAATTTGCTCGATTTGTCACTGCACACACAGATGCAAAAGACACATACACCCTCCCATCATTTTCAGCTAAATATGTCCACAAGCGCTGAACTGACAACCACACACATCCAGAGAACACTTGATATTTAAACACATGCCAGCACTGCTTTATAAATACATGAGTCACCTTCTTCCATAACCACCAGACTGAAATTCATTGTATGAATTTGTATTATACAACTCCATCATGCAGACATCTTGAAGTAAAACACATTTGTTTTAAAGGCTTATAAAACAACACATAAATGAAATAAAATTACTATTGATAGTCTACAGCAGTATGCTTCAGGCAGAAAAAACCACCAGATATGTGAAACAAAATTTGGCATTAATCACGTGATGAAAGACAGAAAGAAAGAGCTCCTGGCACTTCAGAGATCTGCCTCCTATCCCGAAGAAAGCCTCAAGATGCTCAGGTGCCCACTACAAACCTTCAAGCAAAGAGACAATACTGGACAGTGAATTTCCAGATCCACAGGATAATGCTGTCACGCACACAGCACACCCTTTAAAGCAGTGACCAAACCCCAATATTCATAAGCAACAGGATAAAATGACAATTCACTTGGTCTCTACCTAACAAGAACATACATATACTAGACTACACACAAAACATACCCAACTGAATGGAAAAAAAACTTAATTCCCTTAATTTCCAGGGGAAAGGTGGTCAGGATTTTTCCCTTCAGTATTTATTTTAAAGACAGACTGCATTATATTAGCACATGACTCCTACCAGCTGTATCTTCTTCACCACACCATGTAAGTAAATTCCTTGAATGGACCTTCTTGGCTGTAGTATTTCAACTTTTTACAGCTTGAGTAAGGAGACTGTAAAAGCCTAGAAAGTAACTTCAAAAGAACTGTACAGCTCCTAAAGCACAAATGTATTCTGCTTTGCAAAGGTATAAAGGACCTAGGCAAAATAAATCCACATCTCCTTGGCTTTTGAAGCTGAATAAAGGATCCTGCTGATACAAACAACATTGAGAAGTTAAGCTGCTCATATGCTCAATATATTAATACTTTAATCTAAAGCAGATTTATTTTTCCATTCAATTTTCAAGTGATGACACTCCAGACGAAGTTCCAAATGAAGTTACCTCATGTTTACCAAATATTTTTGAGCTTTGGATCTGAAAACAATTACAAGAGTTACAATGTCTGAAGCATGTCAGCAGCAAATGAAAAAAAAACCCAGCAAACTAGATTTCATCATCACTCAACCATTTCCTCTCAGTTAAAGATGTAAAGAAGACACTGCAGTTTTGCTAAAGCAGCACATTTAGTTCTTTGAGACAAACTGAGTTTGTTCCAGAGATACTGGTGACACGTACTCTGAGCATGCTGGAACCCAACAACAGAACACAAGGACAGCTGTACTGGGACAGACCAATGACCCAAGTAGCCCAATATCCTATATCTAACAGCGGTTAACAACCAAACTCAGGGGAAAAAAGTACATCAGAAGAGTAAATATACAGTGATATTTATACAGCTTCTTTGCATAAGCAGCCCAGAAATACCTGAAGTTTTATATTTGTGTTTTAAAGAAATCCCTGTGGTACCATTTTGGCCCATGATTTTGTCTAATCACTGTGGTAACCCAGTGCATGCACTTGTCAATTAACTCATTGTTTAACCATCCAGGTTTCATTAACCTAAGTGCTATGCAATCACCATCAAAGATTATTTTTTGTTTTAAAGAAATATGCAGAGATATGTACAAGTACATACATAGTTAATAGGATCTTACAGTCATATAAATATTGCTGACCAATTCCCCAAACAGAACAGTTAAATTCTGTATATATGTATAGGTATGCATATTTTGTTACGAATGAGTAAATAACATGCAAATATCTCTTCATAAACACTCCATCAGCACCACAAAAATTTCCACTGTAACACCACTGCATCACACATTTAACAGGGGGCTGCAGAAAAATGTGGAAGTTTAATGTTAGCGTAAAGCGGGAACAAGAGCTGTATCCTCCACGCACAGACAGCTCTCCTTGCCTCAGCTGTGGCCCCAACACAACTCCACCCAAACCGCTTCACAGGCTGCTTCCCGACTCCTGCACTCCAGGGCCATTTCCAACTCCTGGCTTAGCACATTTGAACGCCACAGGATTACTTCCTTCACCCTGTCCCCATTTGAGAGACACTCAGCTCAAAATAAAGGGAAATCTATAGCCATTGTTGTCCTTGGTTCAACTCTGCAAAGAGAGCGAGCAGCCACAGAAACTGCTAGCACAGGCAAACACGATAACCTCGTGAGCACTTTATGCAGGGTGTTGGTTATACTTCACAGAAAATACACACCATCAATTTTCACCATCAATCTTTTTTTTGTGTTTTCCGTGAAGTGTTTCAGAGCTTTTACAAAAAGACTTTAGGTAATTGCATAGCTTACAACAATCAAAACACGCTCTCTGAAAAGCTCCCTCTGAGGACATTTCTCTACAATCATTCATAGTGGCACGAATTCACAAGGGCATTAATTACAGTAAAATAGGGAAGGGAGGAAATTAGGGCATACTGATACTCTGAAGCAAAGGAGTTACAACTAACTTTGTTAACTTGTACCAGCTTTGAGATTTAGCACATCTCCATCACGGAAGAGCAAGCAGATGCTGTTAAGAACACACAGAAGTTGTGGTGACACCCACTTAAAAGGTTTCTCAAGTCAGTTTTTTGTAGACAACACCAATAACTGATACCGTGTCAATTCCGCTGACAAACAATACTAGGTCTTTGAAGTATGCTTAAGAAATAGAAAACATTTCAGAGTCTCACGAAACACCAAGAACTCAACACCTGCCCGCTCCAACAAGTGGAGTCACCAAAATCTGACACCACCCAGGCAAAGCCCAACTGTTCCCAGAGGCCACGAACGACCGTCAAAACGGCGGAAAAAAAATTTACGCGTATCCCAAGCACACAGCAGATCCTCACACAAGCAGCCTTCTCCCAGAACACCAAACTCACTTACAGCTTCTTTTAAAGTCCACCGCGCGTTGCGTTTATTACTTCTAGGAGGCAGTTTATTGTGGGTGTGTCGCTTGACATGCAGAGAAACGCAACCCGAGTTACTGCGAGCAGAGACCACCACTCCATGGACCCTCAGCGCCACACGGGATCTGCCCTGCTCCGCCCGCCCGGGGCATAGCCCGGCCCCGCTGAGGAGCAGGCACAGGAGCCCCGCCAGCGCCTGCGAGGCACCCCCGGAACGCGCCCCCCGCGCCGCAGCCCTGAGGGGCGCGGAGGGAGCCCCTGCCCGCGCCCGTCACACCGCTCGGCACCGCAGCCCCGCGGCGGGAGCGGCGGGATGCGGCGGC
>VZRZ01002289.1:266131-321142 GCA_013398175.1 Climacteris rufus | reverse complement strand
CCCCCGGCAGCGCTCGTGTGCGGCCGGGCCGGGCCCGGAGCCGGCCGGGCTGTCAGAGCGGGCGGCACTCGGGAGCCGCGGGCCCCTCGGTGCGGACGGCCACAGCCCGAGCCGGCCCTGCCCCGCTCTTCTGGCCCGGCTGCCCACAGTAGGGCGCTCCTGGAGCTCCATCTGAAACCCTGCGGGTTCCGGGGCTGCTGGGCTTTCCCCGGAGAAAGGCACCGAAGGGTGGAATTCGCTGGTGCCCAGCGCCACAGGCCAGGCTGCCACTGCAGATGGGAATGGAAGCGTTGCCTAAACCTGGCCCCAGAACTAATGAAACCAGAGGTTTGGGTTTTATGAAAGCCTTTGAGAAAAGCTCAGCCATTCTTTCAGTGCTCAAATGGGCCTGACTTTAAAGATTTTTTCGGGAAAGACACTTGTGAAGTGTTGTTGGAAAATCCCATTTCCTTTAAGAAACTGGACCAGTGGTATCAATACCCTCCTTCTTGAGACTTCTGTAAGTTGCTGTTAACCCATGAAATTGCAAACAATCTTGAATAGAAAACTAGTGCACACTGCAGTGCTTCTGCCAAAATGCAGGGCCTTTGTCAACTATGCCATTACAAAGGGAGAAGTATGAACCACAAAGTCTTACGATTTTCCATATCTGCAACAAAGACAGAGCTCTAGCTGGCGGTACCAAGTGGCACAATCCATACAGAACAGTCAGGAAGCACCACTGGGGTTTGACTACACATAGCTACAGAGAAAACACAGTAAGAGGCAAACAACTCTTTGAAGCCCAACAGGAAATTTTCCTTCCTTTTTACTTAAATAATCCCACGGAAGTAATGAGCTGCTCACTGAAAACTGGGAGAAGAAACCAAGTGGTTGTGGTTTTTTGTTCTTATTGTTGTTTGTTTTGGGGGGTTGGATTGGTGGGGAGGGTGCTGGTGTTGATGTTTGGGTCTTCTTTTAACCTCTTCCTGGCTCCATTTTCCTAACTAGTCACAAAATTTGATGGTCTCAAATAAATAGTGACACCTGCACATGGATGTTTCCAAATTTGTTTCAGCGGATCACAAATATGTGGAATTTGACTTCCTTATCAATGGCCAGTTCCTGCGAATGCCGCTGGCCACACACATGGAAATGGAGAACATTTCCACAGTAAGTGAGACCCAATTTCTCCCCTTCTTGGACAGTAGAACAGACTTAGCCAGTTTACTTCAATCTGATTGAGGTATTTCACTGTCATCTAGCTAGATTCCTTGCTCAGTTTTATTTCTTTTCTGGCTGTCCCAGGAGAATTCCCTGTATTTTTAAATTCATTCTGAACTGCAGAGTGATTAGAGACCACAGACTGAGCAGTGCAAGGAACATCGTTATCCAGTCTGCTGTCTGTATACAGTTCAGAGGGAAAATTCTTGTCTTGCTCAGTTCATCATTAATATATTTTTGTCTCTTACATTGGGGGATAATGGGGAACATTAGAAAATGTTGCAAAGTATTTTAGACGCCAGTTTTGTATTAGTAAATATAGTAGAAGAGTAAAAAGACTGAAATTACTTGCTTTTGCTTCCAGTTTGCTATTAATAGTAATTTGATAAAAATATAGAAAGCAATATAATTCACATGTTTTTCCTGAAGACTTTGGTTTTACTAATGTGGCAAAGGACTTGGATACCAAGAGCTTTGCTCAATGAACTTACATATTTGTACTACACTACCGTTAAATTTTACTGTTACTGATTAAAAAAACAAAATCATGCTAAATCACTAAATAAGTACTTTGTCTGTGAGCTCAGGAAGAAGTGGTTGAAATAGAGTATGTGGAGAAATACATGGCCCCTCAGCCAGAAGAATGCATCTTCCATGATGACTGGATCAGTTCTGTTCAAGCCACTGAAGAATGGTACCACACTGAGCCAATTCTGTTTTGTCTTGCTTAGTCTTGTTCCTCCATGGGGTTGAATGGAGTGTTATTCTCTCTTTAATAATCTGTTGGGTGGGGTTTTTCCCCCTCTTTGCTGTTTTGTTTTGTTTTTTCTCCTAACTGACAAGTCAGTCAGCTCCTTGCTCTTGTGAGCAGTTCACTCACAGTGATTTTAACACAAGTAGAAAACAGCTAGACTCACTGAACATGAGATACTGCTTATACAAATGAACAAAACAAATGCTGTTTACTGTCCTTTCTCCTAAAATAAAGATTTCCTCATCTCTTTCTTTGTTGCTTAAACCCTTGACTTCCAGTGTGACACCCATGAGCAACAAATAGCATAGCATACCTTTATGGAGAGCTTTTCTTTTAAAAAAGCCAAAGAGCCATAATTATCTTTTTCTACTCTGTTTTCACATCCATTTTCCAATCAACTGGGTGATGTTCTTATATTAAGTAATGCTTATATTAAGTAATGCTGAAAATGCTTTGAGAACCTCTGGTAATATACTACAAACAAATTAAACTTTAAATTATGTGAATGGTGTAAGTGCTGTTAAGTCTCACCTACCAGAACATGCAGTACTCTCACTGCTTTTCTCTCTGGCCTGTACTTCTGGCCTTCCAGTTGCAGGCTTTACTGAAGCTTTGCTCTGTAACACAAAGATGTTTTTTTTTTTACTCTCTCAAGCTATTCCTTTTAAACCAGTGATTGTGCTAATATTTTTCCAAGTTTCTGGTTGAGGCTTTATTTCATAAAAACCTTGTTGGTCTTAAAGACAGTGATGTTTCCAATTCTGTGCCCTGTAGGATATTAACTGGCTGCTATGATCAGACTGCTCGAATCTGGTCTGTGGAAGGAAAAGCCACCATGACAATAGCTGGGCATACAGAAGTAGTGAAGGATGTGGCATGGGTGAAGCAAGGTCAGTATATATATTAGGGGAATAGTAATAGTTTGATTTATTGGGGGAGAAATGTCAGCATTCCTCAACCATGAATATTTAATTATCTAAATGTAATTATTGCAGTCTCTGTTAGTGGTGTTAGAAATGAAGTCCTGGTGTGCATAAATAGGCCTTGAACAGTAATGAGTAAGATGTACATTGTCTATCCACCTTGCAGCCTTCAGTAGCAAATACAGGTATGTATGGTTATATTGCTTGAACTTGCAGGGTAACGTGATGTAAACTGAAATATGTACGAGTTTCTACCAACCTGCTCGCTCTTCCAGGATTAGAACAATTCCAAAGCCTTTGGAAAGCTGAGTTGGGTGTGAGCATAACTTCTTTCTTCCTCAGATAGTTTATCATGCCTGTTACTCAGTGCTTCTATGGACCAAACTGTCCTGCTCTGGGAGTGGAACATGGAGAAGAACAAAGTGAAAGCCCTTCACTGCTGCAGGGGACACGCAGGGAGTGTTGACTCCGTAGCTGTTGACTGTACAAGAACCAAAGTGAGTGAAAGAAACCTTTGTACTTTGGGATTTAGCAGCCCCTATCTCAAAAATCCTCTTTTTGTCTGTGTATACATACTCCTCATCATGTTTTTATGACTGACACACTCATAATTTTCCAGTCTTGTTATAAGGGGTGGTTATTCAGAATTAGGAGTGTTACATCAATACTAAGCCATAAAATCATTTAGGTTGGAAAACAAGTTAAATGTTTATTTTAAAGTGTATTTTACTTTTAAAATGTGGACTTTATGCTATAATATTGAATATTAAATATTAATATTAAATATAACTATTTTAAAATTTGACCTACATTTTCATGGTGGTTTTGGTGGGAAAAAAAATCCAGAGTGCTTGGGAAAAGGAGGTGGTAAAGAGGTTCTTTCCCTTCATCCAAGAATTCAATGGTTATGAGGACTCCCACCAAAGGTGGAGTTACTGCTCCCAGCTTGACTCAGTACCAGACAGGTTAAAGTAAAATCTTTTGGTGCTGAAGGAAACAGATATTTGGTAGATATTTTTCCTACAAAGGAGGGAAATAGAATAATTTGATGTATGCCAAGCATTTGGGGGAGAGGGGGAGGGAGTTTTTTAGGAGCCCAGCACTGTTCTTCATGTGTTACAACCCACTGTTTAGTTTTTCAAGCAGGTCTGTCTTCCAAGGTCGGTCTGGATCAACTGTTAACAAAACGTTTCTTTTCTTACAGTTCTGCAGTGGATCCTGGGATAAGATGTTAAAGATCTGGTCTGCAGGTAAGATGTAAGTTTGTAAGGCTGTACATCACTATGCTAAGTTACTGGTTTGGTTAATTACACAATTTCAGATCTGGGTATCACCTGCATGATGTGTGTAGGCACCGTAAATATGGGGATTGGCTTAATGACTTACCTGGAGATGGAATTCAGAAATCTTCAGCTCGAGCCTGCCTGTCTTCTGTCACAGTGCCTACAGATGAAGAGGATGAAATGGAAGAAGCAGCTAACAGACCACGGAAAAAGCAGAAAACTGAACAGTTGGGACTAACAAGGGTAAGATGAGCTTCAGTTTTGTCCAGGATTTTTCTTTAGAAGAGTGGCCACAACAAAGAATTTCTGTTTGGTAAAAGTGACTATATGAAAACTTCTGCCGCTATGTGTCAGGCTAATCAGACACATTTTTATTTGTTGAAATAATAATTTTTTTTCTGATACTCACTCAAGTCTGTCACCATTAAATTCCAGACTCCCCTGGCAACCCTCTCTGGCCACACAGAAGCTGTCTCCTCTGTGCTGTGGTCAGACGCTGAAGAAATTTGCAGCGCATCGTGGGACCACACCATTAAACTCTGGGATGCCGAGACGGGAGATCTCAAATCAACTTTGGTGAGATCATGATACTCTCTCTGCAGATTCTGCTCAAGTCCAGCTCAGAGAAAACAAAGTTGTGCAAAATAGTAGCTCCTCTCTTAGAATTACTATTTTCTTTTCTGGCAGACAGGAAACAAAGTGTTTAATTCTATCTCCTTCTCACCACTGTGCCGACGTCTCGCATCAGGGAGCACTGACAGACACATCAGACTATGGGATCCTCGCAGCAAAGGTGAGCTACAATGCATGGTCTCAAAGATGTGTTCCAAAATCAGAACTTCCTCCTTTTGGGAGACATCTCACAAACTGTTTTCTGGTCCTTCTGCTTGAAGACAAACATCTTTTACTAAATACAAGGGTTACATCTAGTTTCTGTATTCTGGTGCAAGACTTGTTTTAATTTCTTACCTAATAATTTAGAAATCTACATGAGCTTAGGTTTTCCTTTTTCTTGTAAACTTACTAATGAATGTTCAACTGTGCAGTTACAGAATGGATACTTTAAGTTTCAAAAGCTTAGGCTGGTCTGATAGTCATTTAAGTGAAATAGTAGTCACTTGGACGTGGTACTATATATCATAAACAGGTGACACTATGCATATTATGACAGCCTACCAGATTTATTTGCATAGACATGTTTCAAAGAATGGCCTGAGTTGGGAGGCACCTTAGAGATCATCTGGTTGCAACCCCCCTGCCTTGGGCAGGGACTCCTCTCACCAGACCAGGTTGCTCAGAGCTTCCAGCCAGGCCTGGCCTTGAACACCACCAGGGATGGAGCAGCCACAGCTTCTCTGGGCAACCTGTTCCAGTGTCTCAGCACCCTCACAGTAAAAAATTTCTTCCTAATATCTTATCTAAACTTATTCTGCGTTGGAAGCCCTTCCCCTTGTTCTCTCACTACCTGTTCTTTTAAATAGTCTTTATTGCTGGCTCTGTTGAGGTGGTGGAAGGGCACAAATAGTAAATTATGTTTACTTGTTTAGCTTCTGTAAATCTAATCTAGAGTTCATTAGCATATTACATGTTGTTAATAAAAGGAATTTTTGTTTGCTTTTAAAAAAAATCTTTGAAAAGAAAGGTTAGTGACAAGAAAATTCTTGAGGGGCTTGAGGTTGGTTTCTTTCTTGTTTGGTTGGATTTGTTTCTTTGGGTTCTTTTCTTCCCCAGGACTAGTGTGACTTATATTTTTGTTCACTTTATTTAAAGTTGCCCTTGATTTTTGAAGTTAGAGTTACTGATGGGAGACACAACTTGAATAAAAGTTGCTGACTGTTTTGTTTCACTGGGTTTTGTACACATCTTGAAAGAGCTGGTCTCAGTTGGCATCTGCTGATTGTCTGTGTTTTTTTCCTCTTCGTGTTCAGATGGCTCTTTGGTTCTCCTGTCTCTGACTTCTCACACAGGCTGGGTGACATCTGTGAAATGGTCACCTACCCACGAGCATCAGCTGATCTCTGGTTCTCTGGACAACATAGTGAAGCTTTGGGACACAAGGAGGTAAAATAAACCTGAATTTGTTGCTGTTCAAGGCATGTAAGGTTACAGGGTGAGCCACCCTCATGAAATAGCAAAAGCAGTCAGACACATTCACTGGAAACTCCTGTGGCATTTGTGAAAACCTTCTAAGTTTTAGGAGTCAACCACATAATCAAAGGGAGAAAAATACTTGTAGTCTACAAGAGGGCTGGAAAACACAGTTGAGCAGCATCCATGAAGAAAGGAAACTGTAACAAGCTTTTCCTAACATCTGATTGAATTTCAGTCTCCAAGTAGTTTGCAAACAGATGGAAAGTGTTGCTGCTTTTCTCTTTGGGGATGTAGGAGAGTATAATACTACTGTGATCAGCTCTGGAGAAAGCAGAGAGAACATCACAGATGGTAGATAACTGTGCTCTCTCAAAGTGTTGATAACTGCTTGACCACATCTGTTTGGTCCTTCAGGGACCAGTTGTTTTCTGTGATTGCTCACCTAACTTCAAATCTGTTTTTCACTAGTTGCAAAGCTCCTCTCTATGACTTGGCTGCTCATGAAGACAAGGTTTTTTGTGTGGACTGGACAGAAGCAGGGGTAAGAATCTGAAGAGAAAGTTAATTTCTATGCATGGTGTTTAAGAAGAGAGCTAGAAGCAGTCATGGACTGTTTGTTCCTTTATGCTTAAAGCTGGAAGAGAACAGGAAGTGGTAGTTGTGCTGTGGTTGATAACTGGGTGGTGGTGTCACATGTCCCTACACTCTGCAAAGAAGTAGGGTGGGAGCTGAAGCTCTGTAGCATTAACTGAGCATTACACTGATATTCCAGACAGGGAGAGACAGAAGAACAGCACTGCAGCTTACTCAGAAAATAAGTGTTCCAAGGTACCCTTTTCTGCCACTGGGACTGAAGCAGCAGCATGAAGTGGCACCTGGGGCATGGCAGTACAACTAGAATGGGAAATCTATATAATCCACTCTAGCAAGCTGTTCTGCTACTATAGTGGTACAGACGTGTTTAAAATGACCAAAAGCCCCGTTTTGTTAATGCTCGAGATTCCTGGTGTGGCTCCTGTTTTCAGAAAAGTCAAGAAAAGCTTTAGGAACTTTTCTACAAAGATTTCACTTCTAATTTTAAGAGGAGGGTGTAAGAGACAACGTTGTTTCTGCACTTTGATTGTGGGTTTCAGTCATATATTAACAGTTCATTATTCACTACTGCTTTTTATACAGGAAAGAAAAACTGAGTCCTTAACTTTGGTGTACTTTGCTTAGTTCTGGTATTAATGACAGTTTCCTTCTCTTGTCAGTTGTTACTGAGTGGAGGTGCAGACAACAAACTGTATTGCTACAGATACCCAGCTAAAGCCTCTGATGTTGGGGCATGAAGCTCAACAGCCAGAAGACTTTTTTAAAAAGATTTTTGCAGCAGTTGCTATTAGCATCTCTACCCAATCAACATCTGAAAAATGGAAGAGTTTGTTGCTCAGAGAGCTGTGGTTCCTGGTTTTGTATTGATAACCTGTATCCATATTTGTCACAGAAAAATAGCAAAAAGCAAATGGGATTAATGTGAAACAAAGCAAAGGTAATTTCCTCCCTTTTTGATGCCTTTGAATTAATATCTTTTAAATTACTATTTGTATAGCCCTTTTAATAAGAAGTAAACTGTTGCTGATACCTACAGAAAAACTACTCACTGACTAAATTATTTTTTGAGTTTACTTTCTCTTGGAAAAAAAAATTAAAGCTTTTATCAACAGCTCATTGGTTTAGTGTGTCATTTCAGATAAAAATCAGATTTCAGGTCTCCTCTCAGTATGGCTGTTGGCATTTCTTATGATTTGGTCCTTAACTGATGAACTCAGGCTGCTTTCTAGGAGGAAGACTTGGTGTGTTTGCAGTGCAAGTGGCATGATGTAAAGGAACTTGACAGATTTACTGGCAGATTAAATATTCCATATTTCAGTTGCTCATAAATTAGGGCTGTAGATTATAAGAATGCCAGTCTTGTACCGCAGTACTTGTGTTGCACTACAACTTATGTGTTGTCTTGGTCCTAAAAGCAGATTTATAGAAACAAGTGGGGGATCACACAGAGAAGGCAGAAGAATAAGTAATTTGTTCCTGGAAAGAACAGATACAGAAAGTTGCATTAGCTTTTAGGTTGATAGAGGATAAGTACTGTTCAAACATGCTCAGTTTCTCTGCTGGTGGTTTTGCTTTGAGTTCAGCATATAAATGAGAAAGCTATCACTGCAGCTTGTAAGTGCCATGTATGTGATGTTAAACCAGCACATAGTTCAGCAATGTGGAAACCAAACTTGAACGTCCTCACTGATGTCTTGGCTTTCAGCCACCTAAGACCTGCACAGCACAACCAAGTCAAATGCTTAAATTACTAATTTTTCTTTCAAGAGGAAAGGTTTATAATACAGACAAGTACTCAGTAAGGAGTTTAAGAAATATCAAAGAGCAAAACTGTGATGAAAAGGGCAAAGGACAGGGGAAGGATCTCTGATCCCTTTGCTCTGCAAGTGAAGTTCTGCAATTAACAACTTACATGCATGTGTCTAAAGACACATGATGCAAAATAGGTAACCTTAACATGGTTTTCTTGCCTTCTCAGAAAGATTTACAAATCAGTTTTTAAAAAGATCATGTCACTTGAAGTGTCTGCTTATCTTAGACTAATATTACTTAGACTTAAGAAAACCCAGCTAGCATTATTGGTTTGTTTCAAACAGTGAATCCATTAGATCTACTACACTTACCACTTGTAATAAATTCACAGAATGTACCTAGAAAGGTAGGTTTTGATGGACTGCAATTAGAAGCAGGAGCATTTTTACACCACCCTCTTGTTTGGAAAAGTACTGTGGCAGATAAGCAACTAAATAAACCACATTAACATGAAGCATAAGTACAACATATTTTTGAAATATATCTCTATTACCACTGTCTATAAATTATCCTGAAACCTACAAAAATACTTTTTAGATTTGGCTGACTCACAGTTCTTTGGACAATCTGTAATCTTAAATTAAATGTTTTAATAAGACTCTTCCCTTGCAAACATGCACTCATTTAAAATAATGATGTGAAATTATAGTTGCCAGCATGAGTTGATTTTGAAAGCATTAATTTAAAACAAGGGTTCACCTGCTTGGTCATTGGTTTAGTGTCACACTTGCATTTTCTGTTCATGTGTTTCCTTTTCCCCAGATGGTTCTTTCAGCCTTCTTGGTTTGAGACTTTTCATCTTTGCTTCTGGATGGTTGCCATCCCTTTCCTACAGCCAGCCCTGGCAGAGCACTGTTTTTTCTCTCTTGGCATTTGGTTTATTTTTTAATCTGTCTTCTCTCAACTAGGAGATTGAATGAAAAGCAAGGGAAGGGGGGAAGGAAACAGTAGGTGTTGCAGTGACACACACCCTGAACTGGTGTGTGTGGATGATGCTGTTCTCTGTGGCACCACCCCCCAGATCAGCACCTTCTCCGTGATCCCCGAGGATCCCCAGCAGCGAAGGGCTCTCAGCTCCCCCCCAGCACTGCTGGCAGCAGCCTCGGCTCTGAGACCCTCCCAGGCACCTCCCAAAGCTGCTCCCCAGAAGTGCTGTGCTGCAGGAGCCTGAGAAAGGAATACACTGCTAATGAAAGTACCCCAGATGGGGGGTTTTCTCCTACATTTGCTGACATTTCTGCAACAGACAGCCCTGGATAAGCACATGCACAGATTCCCCAAAGGAAAAATACACACTTGTGTTACACTCTTTAGTGGATTTAAGTCTTGTTATTATCAACTTGTTACTTAAATGTGGCTATAACTTTAAGAATTCCAGAATTTTTAAGGTTTTTCTCATCACTGAATTAATGGAGGGTACAAACTTATCTTCAATATTGTGTGATTGTAAACATGATTCTTAAAAAAACAGACAACCCCCAAAACAAAAGTCCCAAACGAGAGTGTTTGGGTAGATATGATTTAGGCAGATCCATTCCATAGCCTCACTAAAATTTCAGCATGTGCTCTTTTCCCTTGCTGTGGGGAAGGCAAAAGGTTTTATCAGATTAAAACTTCATGAGAACTAGGTCAACACACTTCAGATTTCTCTCTCAGAATGGAGCTGCCAAGCCAGCCCTCATACACCCCAGTCCAGGGGTAAATGCAGTTTATGGATTATCACCCTTGAGCTTGAGGAGCACAAGGCTACAGTGAGCTGCAGACACTTCATGGGCTAATGACAAGCTGTAGTAGCTTACATTGCAATTTGTATGCCAAAAACATCCCAATCAAGTTTGAATCACCAATTTTGTTTGATGTAAGCACATTGGCAGAGATCTCAAATTACAGGCAAAACTTGGGTTGAAATTAACTGTCACAAAAAACAATTTAAATTGTCCTGAAAATTGCATGGAATGAGTGGCTTTTCAGCTGCCAGTGAGAAGCTGGCTGAGTTTGGTCTAGGAAAGACAGCTGCTCAGTCTGGATGAGTCTATCAAGCCATCCAAATCAAGACATGTACTGTATGGAATGCTGAAAATGTAACTGCAACCACAAAAATGTAAATTTCTGTACCAATTTCAATATTCATACTCAAAACTTAAAAATGTCAATTTTCCATGTCTTTGCAATTTAATTCCACTGTGCAACTCATAGCCTGTGACCAACCAGGGATCTCAGGAGAAGTTTACAATACTGTAAAACTAAATAAACATTGAAATAAATGCTCTGTAATTGCTACTGATACTTTAAGCCTATAAAGTATAATTTAAGCAAAGAAATTTCTTTAAATGTTTGAAACGATCTCTGAATGCAAACCAGAATTCACAAAAATCTGTATGGAGACACATGATATGCCAATTATAGCAGAACATCCCAATAATCTATATTGCTTATCCAAAAGAGTCCCCCTTATCACCCTTCCTACTGTCTGTGGTCTAGAAATTCAGAATAGGGAAGTTCTGATCCTCAGGGAGACCACAGCTGTTCTAAACTGCATGTGAAACACAGCTGAAATCCCTTGGAAGAGCCTTCAGGAAATGCTCAGTGAATTAATTCCTCTCCTTTAACTCTCTCTGTATCCCAGTTCTTGAAAACTACTCAAGTTTGCTACACACACATGCACAAACCAGAGCTCTCTCGTGGATTTCTGCTCACAAGACAGGTCAAAAAAACAACTGACAAAATGCGAAAGAAATACTGGAAATTGAAACAAGTTCACCAAAGATTGAAGATGAATATGTGGCAACATCTGATACAGAGCTGGGTGTCACATTAATGATAAACCTCTGGAGCATGAGCAGGGTCAGCATGAATTGATATGCAGAATACAAATGCATGAAAATGGCTCCTTTTCCCTGCCACTAACAAGTACTAGTTACTTTCAAGAGGGCAGCCTCGGTCACCTGTATCATTTGAAGAGCCAAA
The DNA here is from genome assembly GCA_013398175.1 of Climacteris rufus. Lineage (NCBI taxonomy): Eukaryota > Metazoa > Chordata > Aves > Passeriformes > Climacteridae > Climacteris > Climacteris rufus. The sequence goes on along the minus strand of VZRZ01002289.1, from coordinate 309,515 downwards.
AAGGTGCTACCTAGTGTTAGAATGACATTATTGTTTTCTGCAGCTGTCCAGCTCCAGAGAGGAGGACCACCTTAAGCTATTCTCCACTCTCAGTGGTGTCAGTACCCAATCTGTGCACACATCCCTGCACACACTCTCCATTTGGTGGAATGGCTTAGCAGGTTTGAGTTTACTGCTATACCCAAAGTGTTACCATAGAGTCTGCCAGCCAGGATGAGAATTCTTTGTCATATGGACTTGTTTGGGGATTGGGAGGATGACAGCAACAAAAAGCTACATTCTCCCTTTTTAAAGTACTTGCAGCATTGAAGGGTGACATAAATTCCTCATTTGTGTGATCCCCAGCCTTAGGCACACTGCTGACTGAACAGTGGATGTGGACACCCAGAGCCATCTGCTCAAAACGTGGGCTTTGAACCCAAATCTGAAAGGTGAGGAGGCATGGGTGTGCATCAGAGGGAAGTGTTGTTTATACTGCCATGGCTGGGATTAACAACAAATATCTTCCTGTGGATTCACAACAAACAGGTTTTCTAACATCCCCTGTTAAAACCAGTAATTTGTTTTCTAATTTAAAGAGCACAAACTTCCATCTCTCTTGCATTCTTTTCCTCTCAAGTTTTGCATCAGCTTTAGCCCAGGTGTGGGAAGGTTTGTGCTAATGAGAAAAAACTTTTGCTCTTAAAAAAATACTAGAATAATAATAAAACAGTCAAAATGACAGAATTTCGCTAGATTCCATTAGACATTAATTTGTTCGCATGCTTGTGAGATCACAGTGATCTTTGACTGTTGCATTCTTAATTTCAGATGAGAGATCTCATCCTTCAGTAGGCCTTGGATTGGTAGTTTTTATTTTGGTGGACTCTGAGCGTAGTACGAGGTGTTAGAATTTGCTCCAGGAGGTTTTTAATAGTTGGAATAGGGGTCAAGAATACTTCCTGGTGTTATACAAAAGATCTTGTTTCCATCTTATATCAACATGCAAATGGTCCTCTTGATAGGATTTAAAAGAATCATAGATTTAACAATCATAATGTTTTGCCTTTAGGTTTAAGAGTTTACAGAGACCCTCAATGGACAGTCTCTGTGGCTTCTCAGAAAACAGAACTGATCTCCTGCAGCTACAATACTAAACCAAGTGTTTCCTACATCTAAACAGCACAAACTTAAACAGATCCTCATTTCAGTTACCCTGCTGTAATTCCAGAGCATGTCAGTTAAGACAGTGAAGCCTATCAAAATCAATGGAATTAATACAGATTTACAGAGGAGCTTACATGCAGCCTACCTGAATGTAATTTACAATAATTAGATCTTATATTTTAATGTAGCAGAAAACGGAGTCCGAACCAGTCTCCAAAAAATAAATTACTCCCTGTCAGCAAAGCCTTTTCTGAAAGGAAATAAGATTTGTCTTCATAGTAACTAAGCTTTGGACAGAATGGTGAGGGGGAGGAGATGATGGTTTTTCTCCCCTTCTAATCCAATCTATTTAAACAGAGGAATCAAAACAACAGATGTTTAGTATGATCCTGGCGCCACAGAATCCAGCATGAACTCACCGAAGATGAGAGGATGAAGAGACTCCAGCTTCCCTATTTGAGTTTTCCAGTCTCTCGTCTGCTCTGATTTAAATTTGCAGATCCAAATGGTCATGTTAAAGAAGCCATCACTTCTGCAAGGAGAGCAGTTTCCAACCTGTGCACCATCCCTTCGTGCACCATTCTGAACCCCTGAAGTATCTACAGGTGTTGCTTGCTATATGTAAACAGAGGATTATGAGACATAAAATTTTATCTGACCAGATCATTCTTGAGAATAATAATATGACACTACATACAAGAGTAGTATGTAGTGTTGTTTCATTAAAACTGTTTTAATGCAAGACATCTCTATTTCTAATATTATCATCTCAGCCTGCTGCAGTATAATGCAGCAACTGAAAAATATTTTCACTCTTGGGATATCTGAATTTTATCGCTCATATCTTGGCAGACATATTTGAAAGCAATAATTTTGCTTAGCTAGCTCAAGTATTGCTTTTGCCATTTCCTACTACCCTTCTCTATTTATTTTTTATAATTTATGATATAACAATTTGTTACTGCTACTGTAACAAGTTAGAGAGAAACAAGCCTTTGTCATTTCCCTCTGCAGCAGTATCTTCTTGCTATTACTTTCCTTATTTTGCTACCCACTCAATGTTTTATAAGCAAAGTATCTAGTTCCTTATTCCTCACAGGAGTATCAAGATCAAGAAGGTAAAAGTCTTCCTCTTTTTAAATATACCAGGTTTAGACCTTTAGGCCAATATAGCAGACGCTCTGGGCGCCTAATGCATTGCCACTGAATTTCTCTTCCCACACACATTACAAACTACATTGTGACAGCAGGGCCAGTGCAGCAGGCAGTATCTGCCTTTGACACACTTTTTTGTCATTTCCATTTATTCTGCATATGCCTGTGCTGTTTGCCCCCACCCTCAGAGGAACTAGGGAGCACCTGAAGAAGAGGGCTAAGTTAGAAGGAAGCACGGCTGATGCTGAAGTGATAAGCAGCAGCCCTGGTTGCTGACATCAGTCCTACACCACCAGCAGGGCTCTGGGAAGAACCACTACCCACAGTCAGATCCTGCATACCTGTAGCTTAAGCCACCACCCATTTCCCAGAAGCTCATCTTCCCTCCGTGTCTGCATTCCTAATTACTCTTGATGAAAGGCTCAAGTAGCTCGGATCACCATTCTTCTGGGACTTTTTTCTTGATTGCATTTCAAAACCTGTCTAAAAATAGCATTCAGCACTTGTCAGTAGTGAAGTTTAACTCTTGTTTCAAACAGAAGTGTCATCTGTTTATGTGGAGTTGAAATCTGGTTTAGTCTTTGAATGTGATTCTGCTTGTATTGCACTGCTGCCCAGTGAAATGCTGTACTGAAACAAGACCTCAACAGAAGTACCTGATGGCCTCTAAAAAAAATTTGTTCAAATTTACTTGAAGTTCCTGTTATTTTTGTTGTTGGAAAGCTTGATTGTTGTGGGATAAAATAGTGGTGTTATATATTAAATTTTCTAGCTTTGCCTTCATACTGCTTATTTATGTGCTTATATAATTTAATGTGATAGATCTGGTGATAAATGGGAGCTCTACCCCTCTGTTCTCCATGTACAAGACAGCTCAAGCTGTGTGCCTGCTCTGTGTGTTTCCCACACACCCTTCTCCTGTGCAGACCGGGCTGCACGACCACGCCAGGACAACTGCTGTATCAGCCCACCCAGAGGTGCACCAAACCCACACTGCAGCCCGACAGGCTGACACTGGGCAAAGCCCTGTGCACTTCCATGGGAGGGATCTGACTGCTCAGGTGCCTGGGCAACCATAAGCAACAATTGTTGTTACACACTCCAGCTGTTCTTGGACGTTTTCAGTCAACAGATGGAAGGCAAGCTCGATGCAACTGCTGGGCAGATAGACACTCCTTGCTATCAGAGGCAGATCCTTTCCCCACTTGTCTACTGTGAGTTGGCATGAACAGGGCAGTCATTATTACATATGACATTTTAGTTCTATTTATACTCAGAACGCTGGGAATTCCAATTTAAAAAATGGGCATTGCCTAAGTTGGGCATTTGCAGTGTTCTGATGTACTGTTGTCCACGAGCAGGCAAATAGGTTCCTGTTATTGCTTAAATACAGAGCTGCAGTTACAGAACATGCATCTCTGGAACTTTTACACTTTGGGGCATAGAATGGCAGGAAATCAATTTTATGTACCACTTTTTAGCTTAGCAATTATCATTGTTCTTGCCACACGGTAAGAAGGCAGTGAGGGGCAGGCTTGTGTGTGAAAGCTGAAAAACACAGACTAAAGTCTTAATTTTAACTATTTTGTAGTTATAGTCAGTCCACTTCTCCCACATTTTCCCAAAACATTCTGCTCACTTGGGCTCTTGCATATTTTTACATTTATTTCTTTTACATTCACACTGGCATTTGTTACACCTTTGGCAGGAACTACCAACATTCAGCCACAAAACTACAGTATTTGATGTCCTCTGGAGCACAGAACACAGAGAAGCAATGCTGTGGATGAAAGATGAATCCCACAAGCTGTATTCCTGACAAGAGCAAGCAAAATGGGGAATTGGAAAAAGTGAACATTCATTCATCCATACAAGTACTGTCTATACTAGAGGAAGTATTGGTTGCCAACAAGCTCACCATGATTTGAGTGGACACAAAGACATATCATCAGTAGCTAAAATACTAAGGTATTTATTGTATCTCAAGAGTGACCTCAGCAAACAAAAGAGAACTAAACTCATCCCCTCCACACATGGACAACAAAACCCTGTTGTTCTCTACGTTTGTTATTAAAACAGAAGGATGTGCTTATCACCATGACCAAGTCACCATAAGGGGGACCTTGCAACAACTTTCTTATGTAGACACTTGCTTTCCAAAAGTCTCTCCTCCATCTTCTATCTCTCCAGCAGTTACTCTTTTAAGTGCTTTTTCTGAGCAAACAAAAGGGTGGAAGAGAACTTAACTATCTTTTCTGCCTGAAACACTCTCCTCCAGGATGACAGCATAATTATGTGCAAACTGCACAGTTAAGACTCTGCAAAATAAAATTAATCAAAGCCAAAGTTGCACATCTACTGCTAGGTTACTGTAAAAGATTACCTGCATTCTTCAGTTTTCACTTTCAGGAAGTGGTTATAAGTACTATTCAATATGTCTACGTTTTCCTCCAGTAGATGGTCAGTTTCTGTGAAAGACATGATTACATTATGTAAGCACAAAAAAACCTCACAACAATAGAAATCTGTAGGACTGGGACATATTCTAAGTTGCTTTAAATGTATAGATTCTCTAACCAGAAACTGTTGCAGGTAGCATACTGTATAGTAAGAGTCAAAGTCTGACCTCCTCCTGCCTTTGTATGTTCCAGCTTTTTTTTTTTTTTTTTTTTTTTTTTGNTTTTTTTTTTTTTTTAAACCAGGTTTGGATCCAGATGGCAGGAGGAGTTAGCAAACCAGAGTTTGAGAAGCTGAAGGGGTGCCTGCCAGCAGGGGAACCTGCTTTGAGACAGACACTGTAGCTGTTGTCACACTCCCTGTCAGTCTCTCAGGTATCTGCCACATCCAGATCCCCCACGACTGAGCCTGCAGCTTCCCACTGTAGGCACGGACCTGATGCCTTTGCCCCTCTGCCTGTGGCAATGACCAGTCCTGAACAGCAATTTTGCAGTTCACTCACCTTTTTAAATGGAAGAGAGCAAATGTAACTGAAGTATTCAAAAATTTATTTTCAACTTAAAAAATAAAATCTGAAGAATTCTGCAAAACCTTCTGGAAAGCAACATAAGGAAAGGCTAAGCTCTAATTCTTTGTCTTCCTTCAAGCAAGTAGAGATTCTGTGCTCATTTGCCCTTGAATATTCCAATTATTCCTCTATCCAAAAAGCACATGCACAAGTATCTGGACATGAGAATTGCATGCTCAGTAGCAAGTTTTCAAATTTTAGCATATGTGAAGCTTTTAAAGAAATGGCTACAAGATTGGATTGTATTTTTCAAGCTTGAGATATGTCATATACTTTTTTTATAAGTTAATCAAATAGGAAGCCAACTGTTTGAGATCCACATACTGTAGAACCAGACAGTTAAACAACAATGCAAATAGTAGCCAGCTCTAAATTTGTTCAATGAATTCTTTGCCTCCATTAATAACCTTTCTGTGATTCTGCAAAATAGCTCAGCTCATGTCCAAAGCCCTAGAACAGCTTGTGGACTTCCATCCATTCTGTTGCAAGGAGGCAAATTTCTTTTATACTAACAGAGTGGCATTTTCACAGTTGCAAAGTTTCAGAAAAGGAAAATGAGGAATTCAGCACATTCAAGGTCATTCCCCATGGTCATTCGCCAAACTATACTGAAATGCAAAAATTTATTCTCCTACTCCCTCACTTTTTCCTCTTCTAAATCTCTTTGGCCATAATGTATACTAAAATTCCATCTATAAAAGTATTTTTATAGAATTAGAAATCTGATTAAATTAGTAAATGGCTATACAGCATTGTAACTTAGAAAATGGAATCTTCTTGTTAAGTGTGACCAAAATTTTGGCATACCATCATCTTCCTAAGGAAATATAAACAGTCCCAGTGTATGAAGTATAACCAGAATTTCCATAACAGTTTCTAAACACATTATTGAAACTATTTTTACAAGCAGATACTTGGGAGAACATCATCATTACACATTTTGCACTGGAAGAATCAATAAACTGGAGAGATGGAACGATAGGTCAATGTGTCCTTTCTTTCTTAAGAAAGATTTTTTCCTAGCCATTACACAAGTCTCCCTTCAGCAACCCCTCTGAAAAATGTGGAGAGAAGAAAGACGACATTTCCAGAAATATCAGTAAGCAACAAGCATGAAAAATAAACTGGACTCCAGAAGAATCATAAACATTCTGTATATGTTTCATTAGAAAGGCAATAGCTGCTTCCCAGAATTCTTGAAAAAAACCTCCTCAACTAAAAAAAGACTAATTTCTAATCTTCTCTTTCAACTTGCAGTCTTTCATTTTATTTCTTTTTCACTCATACTTTACAGTGTGTCTAATCTTTTACCTGTCTAACTGAATTACCAGGAACAGGGAAGTTAAACACTTAAGCTATTAAACACTTGAAACACCTAAGACAGTTTTCCAGTAGATTGAATACTAGAGTTTAAGGTCCACGACCATGGTGACGTGGTCAAGAGAGACTGCTGTTTATCTTGGGCCACCTCACCCACAGTGACAAGCAGTTCCCTCTGCACACAGGGCTCACATCTCCAACCCTTAGAACTGCAACTTATTGTTCTCCCTCTCTCAAAGGTCAACTGCAGCTCTCAGTCTTTGTCTTTCAAGCATATCAGAGGTGACCACCCCAACACCGATGATGGAGCACTGGGGTAGAGTTGGCACACACAAGAAACTGGCTGTGTTTTCACCTGGTCCCCATTTGGGAGGAAGGCAAAGAAAACAGTTTTGTTTTTATTCAGATTTCAACAGCAGCTGTCGGAAAGCTGCTCAGCAGTTTGGAATGTCAAAGTAGTCCCTTTGGAGCTGGATTAGAGGGAGATGGAGACAGCCAAGAGCACTAAGCAGATAGCTGTGTAACCATGGAGGAAAACTTACTGCATATTCACAGATACAAAGAACCCTATTCTCTGTCATATACAGCTCACTCTCAAATCTTGCAAGCAAGGCCTAAACTAAACCTATTCTTTAGGCTTGTCTAATCTACTTTCACTAAGTAACTATATAAGATATGTATTGGTACAAGAACTCTAAAAATAAATCTGCCAGTCTTATTGGAGGGGAAGCTACAATGTCTGCAAGCCAACAAAAATAACAATTTTTTATTCTACTCACAGTTCAGGAAAAATATTCATGTCTGCCAAATAAAAAACCGACAAAACTGATGGGAACGGAAAATATTTTCATGCTGAAAGAGGATATTACAAACAATGGAGACTCAAAGTCAAATCTCTATCCTTTTTAAAGGAACTTTCTGAAATGCAACACCCAATTTTTGCAAGAATGATGTAACCTTTAAACAATACTACTCCAAATACTTTGTCATCTAACTTTTATATAATTATTTTGTTAACAAATAATGATGGAGCTGACCCACCCATGCATACATATTTGTTTGAGAATTTCTTCTGGCCTCCTGGCTTTAATTTTCAGTCTTTCTGGCAGTATTGAAAAAAACTGGAAGAGCTGAAAATCTCAGGCCTACTTTTATTTCAGGAGTTATTCCAGAAGTTCAGAACACAGAAGTGCAATGAAGAAACAATGTGGAGATAAGCAAGCCTGATGATTCGCAGATTTAAGCCCAGAAAATAGTTTTTCTAAAAATCAAGAAAAATTGCCTGTAACACCTGTACTCAAAATACTTTTTGACATTTCTTACTATTATTCTTCAGAAGAGAGAGTAGGTGGAACAGCTTTCCCATGAGATCAGCCTAAATATATACCCTAGGGTTGATGTAGACAGCACCTTGAAGTACCTGAAGAAGGATCACAATTTAGAAGTCACTTGGTCAGTTCAGCCTGGAGAAGGAGACTGAGGACAGAACTCTTTGCAAGTACAACTTCCTCATGAGGGGCAGAGGAGGGGCAGGTACTGATCTCTTCTCTGTGACTGGACCCGAAAGAATGGCTTGAAGTTGTGTCAGGGGAGGTTTAGGTTTGATATTAGAAACAGGTTCTTCACCCAGAGGGTGGCTGGGCACTGGAACAGACTCCCCAGGGAAGTGGTCACAGCCCCAAGCCTGCCAGAGCTCAAGGAACATTTGGACAATGCTCTCAGGCACATGGTGGGATTCTTGGGGATGGTGCTGTGCAGGGCCAGGAGCTGGACTCAGTGTTCCTTGTGGGTCCCTTCCAACTTAGGATATTCTATGATTCTATATAAACCATCATTCCTCTACTCTAGCTGAGATGGTTTGAAAAACCCAACCATTCTGTACTGAAACATAACAACATGATTAATATTTTCCACACAAAGTGCTGCAGGAGGAAGAGGAGGAGAGAGTGTTTCAGCCTGCAAGACCAGGAGTCACCCAGCCTAAGAAAGTAGCACACATTTTCAAATGCTTCTCAGTCAGAGGCACAGGCATGATCATCTTCTGCAAAAGAGGGGAACAGCTGGCTGATTAACATATTAGCCACACCCGATGTTAGGATGAATCAAACCAGCTATGGCTTCAGAAGTCCCAATACAGCTACAGAGAGGAAAAGCTTTGCTCTGCTCTCTGTATAGTGGCCAACAAGTTTGTTCTATGCCACTTTCAGAATCAGTTACTCCAAAGCATGAGAAAATTTCTGAAGACCCTGGACTTGCAAATGAGAGCATGCACTCATTTAAGAAATGCCAATTGAAATCTAGAAGCAATCACATGAAAACTTCACTACTTATAGAAATTAATTTTTCATCTTCAAAGTAGGTTATGATATAGTTATCTGAGTAAGTTTACACATACAGACATTGCATCCCACTGTCCTACTTTACACATTGCTAAGTTTTGCAGGAGAGAAGACAACTAGAAAACTGAAGAAAGACAAGTAAAATTCTGCTGTGTTTTGGCAACTGGAAAACTGAAAGAATACAATTAGTCAATTCTCAACATATCATTATAATATTCTGGGAATCTGGATCCCTTAACAAGTCCTCATTCTTTCAGCATTGAAGAAATCAGCCAGCAAAGTGAAAATACATTCTTAAGTCTTGGGTTCAGAATTTTATAATTTGGATGCACACTTTTTAAACATAAATTTTAAAATACTCATCTGGGTTGCTTTTTCTAGACAAAGAAAATAAGAATCAGAAATAGGCTTGGACTGGGTAGGTTAAACTGAATTTTTGTAGACTTTCCTGTAAACCCAGTAAAACAAAAATCTAATTTTAAAATTTAGATGCAACTTGTCTTGCATGCAATAAATATAGTTCTAGTGTTCCTTAAATCTGTAACAGTACTTCAGCCAAAAGAAAAAATAAGAACCACCATCTCCAATTCTTACAATAATCATGGGTGTCTTGCAGAGCATGTTTTAAAATGTGAAACATGTAGTGTTCGGCACTACAATAAAATCAGAAAGGCATAATAGCTGATGCAGTTATAATACCTAATATTTCCTTAAGCTGCTCAGAGGAAAGACAAAATCCAAACAACTGGACTAGGTAATAATTTATAATACACCACGGGGTAGCCTGTGCCTTGTACTGCATCTAATAGCACATATTTTACAGCATCTTAAGCTTGTAGTTGACAACCAGTTCATTACTTCCCAAAAAGTTATCAGCAGAAGTGGTAACATCTGATCTTGCAATGGAAAAATTAATCAACATGTGACCTCTAGTCCTACTGTCCTTTTAGGCTCCCACAAATTAATTTTTCTCTCTTTTGGAGGTCAAACCACATTTTGCACCTCCCAGAGAAGGCACTACACTACAATATTAGACTGCAGTACCACACTCTTGGCCCAGGGAGAGAATTTGTTCTTTACTTAGACTATGCAAAGTCCCACTATTGCCAAAAAATGTGCTGGTAAGGGAAGGGAAAAACAGTAACAGAAACACTCTTAGCACACAGTATTTGACATTGGCTGTACTCAGTCTCATATAATGGCACTCGTGTTGAAGGATGGAGAAAAGGTTTGAGAAGATTGTTTTCTATATTGGATTATGAATTTTTTTTTTTTTTGTAAGAAACAGCAAGTTTCTACTTCATTAAGTCCCTAATTTTAGCTATAACATACTTTGAGTTGCATTCAACTTGTGAAGCTGCTCAATCTACCACTTCATTGCATGTACCAGACAATTCAACTCAGGCCAGCACTTAGAGTTTGTTTGAAACAAGAACATACTTCAGTTACTTTTTGTTTGTCTTCAGAAATATTCTGAAGTCAATTTATATATTTTATTCCTTTAAAAGGTCTTCTTTGAGTTAACAAAAAAATTATATTTTTTCCTAGCTGTTTAGAATATTATAGAAGTTGTTTCAACATAGTTCAGTATTTCTGCAGATCTGGATCGCCTTTCAAATCCAGATGCCACTGGATATTCAGCAGATGAACTGCTTGATGTTTAGATAATTATCCTATGGGTAAATATTGACAGTATTTTATTACAGTGCTCTTTAAAATAGACTAATTTCATTTTACCATTATAAAGAGTGTTTAACATCCTGCTACAAACACACACCATCACTGGCATGATAGTGGACATGTAACTTCCAAGGATAACAGCATTAAAGGATCCTACCACGAGTTTTAAGAGAAAAATCTGTCTCTAACACCCTGGGTTTGGGACATTTTGGAGCTGTTTGAAAGCCTATTAAGCTGGTATGGTTCAATTCAGATAAGATTTGATTTGTGATGCATCACAGAGGGAAAAAAGGCGGGGGGGAACTAGATCTAGCTAATTATTTTTTATCCCATGGTCTTCTAAAAATAAAATCCCTGGAGTTATCAGGCAAAATATCAGTCCCAGGAAAATACTCCAGGGCATAAAAAGGATTCTTTTTAATTGTTTTATCTTCAAGAAAATCACATGCTTACGACTCACACCTCTGAGAGAGCAAAACTATATTTGGGACATAAAAGTGGATGTGGTGATGGTATCATTTCCCAGCCCTGAGGAAGACATGAATTTTCATTTTTCATAGAATCATATAATGGCTATGAAAAATTTCATTTTTCATAGAATCATCCAGTTCCAACTCCACTGCCATGGGCAGGGACACCTTCCACTAGATGAGATTGCTCAAAGCCCTATCCAGCCTGGCCCTGAACACCTCCAGGGACAGGGCATCCACAACTCCTCTGGGCACTTTGAAACCTTTAGAATTGTTCTGCTGGCTGTCTGCAATTTCACAGGGCTTCCTTTGGCAACAAAGGTGAGACTGGGCACAGGTTCTGCACTGTTCCTCCTGAGTTAGAATACATATCTGGTACGAGAAGAAAGAGGGCACTTGGCAGTCTCATGGTTGAAATCTTGACATTGCCAAAGAAACAAAAAAAACCCCACCCATCCAGATTAGGCCAGGATGTAGCCCTTTTATGAATTTGCCTATAAACTGCCTCTGCCCTAACTTGCAATTAACTTCTTGCAGCACCAAAACCAGAATCAACCCTCCATGGGTTCCAATAAGCCCAAGGCCATGGAGAATTACATTGCAGGACACCGTTTGATTGCTTTTGTTCAGTTTATGCAGACTCTAGCTGCTCTTGCATTTCTGGTCCTGTCACTTCTGACTGCACAGGAAGGGCTTTTAAAAGCTATTTTGACTGAGGTTGTGGCTCTAAAAAGAGATTTATGGAACCACTGAAAGTGGTGTGAAAGAAAGGAACAGATATGTAGGCAACACAGCTTTAAACAAGCAATGCAACTGAAGACACATTTGTGAAACTATGGTTTTTGCATAGCTGCATTTGATGTCATCCAGAGAGCACTGCTTGAGACCAGAATCAACCTGTATTAAGACTCCTGAACTCAGTGACCTGCTGCTTTCCATGGATTTGGCTTTCTGTGTGGATAGACATGGGTGATTTGGGATGGCAGCTGTTATGCACCGGCAGGAGAATGCTGCCATCCGTCCTACTCCTGGAGCAAGGACAGCTCCTTGCAGTTTCATTTTAAGAAATTTGTTGGAACTTAGCAAACATATCCCAGAAACCTGAAGATCAACTTCATGGGCTGAAGACATGGTTTACAACTTGAATCAAAAGTCATCACAAAAAGATCATTTTCTGTGTGAGGAAAGGGAATTGTTCCACTCAAACTGCAGGAACATGCTGTAAAACAACCTCTTAATGAGGAATTAAATATCAACAGTTCACAACAGGTTGAGAATGTCCAAAAACAACCCCCATACAATCCTAGACCAAACTGCTCTATTTAAACAGGAAATGGAACAAAAACTTCATCTCAAGAGAGAAGTAACTCATAATTATCTGACTGCTCAGCCTAGTTTGTGGTTTCCCATCTGATATTAACTGTATTCACTACACCAAGTACAGGTAATTTTGCAAAACTGCAAATTGTAAACCAAATTCTGCTGTAGCCCTTCATCTATTCTGCACAGCATGACTATGTCTTGCAGTTGAGCAGTGTTTCTATGAATTCTGTATATAGAAGAATAACTTTCAGACATGATTAAAATCTTGCAAAAGCCACATGAAAGATTTGGGCTAGGCCAGGATGTACCTTTTCTGTTAATTTGTCCAGTACAAGATGTTGTAGGTCAAGTTCTGTCCTAACTTGTAATTAATTCCAGAGATTTTGAAAGATGAAGGGCAAAGAGAACATATTCTTACCTGCTGCCTGCCTGACACACACAGCCAGATTAATTCTGGCAGTGCTCACTGTTCACAAACTTGCAGAGGACACCTGCTGCTAAGAAACAGAGAAATCTCCCTAACAGCCATTTCCATCAACAGTGAAATCAGTGTTTACAGTGAAACAGTGTTTAGAGTGGTCAGCTACACATCTGCAGCTGGTAAAGGGATCCACAACAAACTGTGTAAACAGTTTCTTACTCAACAGCTTAATCACAGCAGTTACAAACCCTTGCTCGTAAGTGTAGGAATTAATGAACAGTGTTCTATTTTGCTTGCAGTAATTAGGTTTTAATCTATTACTGAATTTTTTCTCTACTACAAGCAATGTCACCACAATGTGAAATTGTTATTGACCACAGACATGCTCCTACATCAATACAAGCACCAGTTACAGGGCCATGGCCTAGGTTGTGTGAAACAGGGCTCTGTGAACAGACAGCGCAGGAGGAGGCAAATCAGGCTTGTTTGGCAGGAGTAAGACTTGAAAAAGGGGAAGAGCTGTGGTGATGAATCCAGCCTATTCCAAGTGTGGGAGAACTTCACCCAAATTATCTCCTCCATTCTATTCTAACTTAAGCCTGCACTGCACAGCACTTAGCCAGTATATGTCTGGGAGCTGAACAGTGCTTCTCTAAATGCTGTATACAGAAGAAATAGTTTTAGAAAGCAGCACTTGAAAAGTTTCAAAGTCTGGGTGGGATGACCATCTTATACAATTTCCAAATGCTGAGTGGAGAGCCAGGAGGAGGCAAGAAGAATATGACAAAACACATGAAGCCTTGGCTTACAACTTCTATACTAATTTGCTATGCAGTCAGACCTAACTCTAAGAAAAAGCTGATATACCTGAGAAATCCTCCTAGCAGTCTCCTGCCTGGTTATCTCCTACAATCTGAAAAAAAACCAAAACTGAGCAACTATTTAAGTGAGGAACATAACTGCTCATAATGAAAACAGGGAACCAAGAATTGGAAGACTGTCACTGCTCACCCAAGGGTTGTTCTTTCTGTTCTCTTTATCTTCATAGATGATCTTCATCAGCTTCTTGATGTCTCTTGCAGTTTACCTATATGTAATACAAGGTGTGAGGATATTTTAAACACCAGATGTATTTACAGTAAAACCATCCTTATGTGCATAAATACCAGATTTGTAATCAATGATGAAGAAACAGTTTAATGGAGAATGAGGTCACAGCCTATGTAATAAAGAATCAGATCCTCTTCACCTGGAGACAAGCAAACATCCACAAGACAACTGAATAGGTAAAAAGAGAAATAAATGTGAGAAAGAATCAAATACTCCAGACTTCATTGGCTGTGAATTCCCCTTTTATGTTTCAACCAAATGGTTTCCTGGTTAGGTGCAAACTGACCCATGGACTCTGGCTGTGAAATGCACACTATTGGGAACTCGATGCTGATGTCACATTTATTGGCCCAAACTTTACCACCAATGGAAAAGCACAAGCCAGCCCTGCCTTGAGGGGTACACACTAGTAATCCTTCAATTCCTCAAAATTCCAGGAAATCTACCTCTCCCTTCTGGAATGAAATACAGCTGACATGATTTTCCAGAGGGGGAATTGCTCCAAGCCTTTTAGACAAATTAGACTTAAATTTAATGGAAGAGTTAGCAAAAACTCCAAACCCCTTAATTTATCTAGATCAACACTTCCAGTTTAAAGGACCTTTGGCTCCAAATTCTTCTCATAAAGAAAGATGCTTGTTTTGAGTAAACAGACACGTTAAATATGAGGCATATTACAATCAGCCTAAAGTGCCTCCCCATGTAGGCTTCAGCAGTTGCATTCTACCAAACAGCAGAATGAACCTACCAGCAGGAATCCAGGGCTTTTTTCTCAGTCATGTTCTCATACCTTCACCCCCAGGAGAACACACGCTGAATCCTTCTGTTTTCAAAATACAGGATTTTTGGCATCTTCCCCTAATACTGGAACTGTAGTATGCTCAGGAACTGACCAAACCCACTGAAGATGAAGACAGGAAAAGGCAGAATTTTCAGGGCTGTTCTCCAGGATGCACTGGAGGAATAACGGTATGGATTAAACAAAGATTTCCACCCTGACATATCTTCCCCCTAAAGGTTAAAAGTGATTATTTTATTGGTAGTAGATGCCTGCTACCCTCAGGGTAAATGCTCAGACAAATCTTCAGACTGTCACAACACAAAGAATCTTCACTATTAAACATAAACCCAAGATCAGCCCATAGCTCGAAGTGACAATTTTTATTTTAGGCAAAGAAAAAAAAAAAGCAAAAAACATTCCGCTATTGCAGTTTGTAAAATTTTCACTGTTTTCAGTAGAAACAGTTCACAAGTCAGAACGCCATATTCAAATAACATTGTGCAAAATTGTACTGGCATAACTACACATAGCAAAAAGACTAGTGTAAATCAAGAATTCCATTGAAATTAGTTGAGCTGCTCCAGTTTTACAACAGTGTACATCACCTCAGAATAGGCCCTTTTTTTTGCTGAACATCCCTGGAATTCCTCTCGCTTACAAAAATTGCTTTACATGCAACAAGTAACCTATCAGTACAACATAAGCAAGAACACCTCCACAAATTATCACAGTGTAACAAAGGAAAACATATCAGCCAATTTCATACAAAGGCAAATCTAATGGCAGTTTTAAACATCCCTTGACTGCTACCCCCAAAAATTGCACATTTCAATAAATGAAATAATTTAGAATGAAGCCAAGCTCTGTTCTTAACTATCAATACATTGACAATTAGAATGGATGACGTGTTCAGAAGGGGTTTGTTTTCTTTTTTTCAGCTTAGCATATTTTCCAAAGAGTTGTTTCAAAAGAAGTTTGCGTAAGAAATGTTAACTTGCAGTGTTATCAGGCCAAATCCTCTTCTGCTATTCAGGTAGACCCGCCAACACTACAGAAGTCTCTGTAGTCAAATACAAATCGCAATGAAGAGCTATCAAAAGACCATACCTTAAGTATTTACTGATGACATGCAATGAAATCAAGCAAGCAGTAACAGGACTCCATTTACATTTGGAGCATTCAGAAAGACACCACTGTGGCTCAGCTGGGGACTGGAATGTCACAGAGCACTTGTGAATAGCCAGCATTCTCTCCCCCCTTGACTTGGTGTGCAAAGTAACAGTTTCCAAACAATGCATCTAAGTCATTCTCGGTATAAACAGAATGCTAGGAGCAGAACTGATGTTCACAGTTGCTGAATGCTCACAAACTCATACCAAGAAAATACACAAGTACATCTTGCAGTGAGTGGTCATTTTGTTTTCCTGTATACCCATATTTAGTAAAACATTTCCATAAGAACTCTTTGATCACAATAAAACCAATTGTTCCCCCGTGCTGTTCACCTCCCTAGGTTACAAAGTGCATACCTTCTACTGGCTTTCTAAGAGCAAGTATTTTTGGTTTAATACACATCGACCCGGTTCAGGTCTAAGCCATCTGATGAAGGGCACACACTTGAACTGTGGAATTATATGGAGAAAGCACAGTCCTGAAATTCTCAAGTGTTTGGGTGCTTTTATTTTCTTTTTGCAGGTTATATTAATCTCATGAGGACAAGCAAGAACAACACACAAGCTTTGCTTTGGAGATACGTGTAAGAGTGCATCAGTTCTAGAAGAGAACAAGTCTGCAAGTCTGTACATAGGAAAAAAATTAAATAAAAGGTTCTCACAAATGCCAGCCCTGCCTCAAACCATACAGATAAAAGCAGCAGACCTGTGCAGACTGTATGTGTGTGTGCACACAATGAGTCAAATGGAAATCAAGATACCCAAGAAGTCACCCTGCAGCAATGACCTCTGTAACTGCAGGTGTCTGCTGACTTCCTATGCACCCTCCTTGGCCCTCTCAGCTTCATGGAGAAGCTGTCAAGTACACAGCAAGGAAACACTCAGCAAGCAAATATGGACATCACTGGCACTGAGTTTCTGTGAGGACATCAATTAGTGTTTCACAGATGGCAGGGAGAGAGAACAGATAATGCTTCAGCAAGGAATTATTGTGGTACCACTAAATTCTCTCAAACTCACTAAGCAACAAGAAGTTAGGCCTGAGGGAGAGGAAAGGTTAATGGATATGACTTTGTTTTCTTATTCCCAAAAAGCTCAGCTTCAGTGTTTTCCAACAGTCTCAGACTCTGAATTCCAGGAAACTGTACTTTAGAACAAATCAAAAAATAGCCCTGAGACTAAACATACTTTTTAAGAGCTGCTATTGCTTTATGTAAGTCAAAACCAGCAATCATTTACTTCCACAGTATGCAATATTTAATTTTCACTCCCTTTCTTCCTCACTTGGGATACGTACCTGAAACCAAGAATTTCTTTCCAAGATATATGTACTTAAGCATTATCTGTTACTTTTCCAAGTACTTAAATGCTACAGTATTATGGCACCAAGCAAGGAAAGAACAGCTGATGCAGGTCAAACTTTAACAAAGAAGCCCTCTTCCCCTGTGCCTTGAGTTTTTGATAAAAGGATTCCAATAATCATAGCTGTCACCATGAACTTACAATGAACTCCTTCCTTGTGATTTAAGTAGAATTTACAACTGGAGTAACATCATTTAGTATCTCAAAATCAACTGTCAGTGTTATTGAACACAACCACCAGCTTTTAACTGTGGCTAGCAGTGTAAAATACCAAGAAAACAAGAATATCAAGTGTGTCAAGTTGTGCATAAAAATAGACCTTTACTTTTTCTTAAGCTACAATGTAGACAATCAAGGAACTGACTAGGTCTATGCATAGTTAGGATTTTAAGTCAGCCAAAAGAATTGGAACTCTCTCAGTAAAACTGTGCTTGAGTAACACACAGGTCAGCTCCCCCCAGAAAATGAATATCCCACTCTATACATATAAGGATTTTTAAAAAGCTCCATGCACTCTCAAGCTATTTGGAAATCAATTTAAATACTTTAGCTAACAGCTATGCTATGGCACAAGACAGCACATAAAAAGTTTAAGGCTATTTTTTGTCTGCACACGTCAAAGCTGGTCTCAGAACAAGAGCTGTCATATTTTCTTAATTCTGAGTCTTTAGTGTGGACTTGTAATAAAGTTGAGCTGCCACAGCAATAGTAGAGTTGTCCTGCATATAAAAAGACTGAATGTTGTCCTGAACGCAGTTTTTTCATAAAAAGCAAAAACTTCACACATCTACATTTGGTTTTTATCAGAGCAGCTCACTAATTTGTACAGTACATTGTCCAATAACATACAAGGTAAGCTACCAAAGAGATACTTGAAGTACTACAACAACAGGTGCAAAAGAAAGTCCTACAGTAAGAAAGCCCACTGCTACTTGGGAGAGTCACTCTGGGATGAAAACAAACATCAGAATGCATTTTGGTGAAGTCAGTTAAGTGTCAAGGCTGTAATAAAGGCTATTCGTTAACTGTAGCCCTTCGGTTCTTAACCATTCAGTTAAGATCTCCTAATAAAGCACTCGGCAGTTTGGCAACCATGAAGAAGTTCTTTACATGCTACTGTTACAGAAATAGAAAACAGACTTAAAAGCACTTCCTTTGCCTGATTATGATCTGGATTCAGTCACACCAGGTTTAAACAAACCTATCTAAAGCAGTAAATTTTAGACTTCAAATTGCACTGTAGTGTTTCAGAAGAAACTAATTAATACCCACAAAGCCTAGAAAAGAACTATCAACTGGCAATATTACACAAGCTTGATGCACAAAGCTGCTTATTTTAAAACTCTGTTCCTCAACAACTTCGGGTAACTGACAATGTCAGTGCAAATCAAAACTGTTATTTCAAAACAATCCTATCTATTTTCATGGGAAGATGGATAGTAAACCAAATTATGTTTGTTTGCTAATTTAACAGGTGTATTACTTTAATATTTCCTGGTACAATTTTCATTTACTGATTTTTTGGCATAATGTTTTAAAAACAGGTTCCTCAAACCATAGAGAGGAGTTGCACATTCTAGTATGATTTACACTTACTGAGTAAAGTACTCTGCAATCATAGTTACTTACACAGGATTTAAAGGAACAGCAAATATGCATCAAAATTATGATTATTATCTGCACACATATGCAGGGGATTATTCCTTCTAACGAAATGTTTGCAAGCAAATTTAGCATAATAAGCATTGAAAAAGACTGTTATCATTGCAGTATCATCTTTAAATAGTTGCCATTATGAGGAGACCTGAGAATGTAACTGATCCATGGAAGCTATGTAGATGGAAGCTGTGTATATGCAAGCCAGTGAGAACTGCTCATGTGTAACAGACCAATATTCAGACCTAGAGACTGCCCACAAGGATACTTCCTTTGAAATTACTGAATCTAACTGTTAAAGAGGTACAGGATCAACTTGTTTTGTAAGTTGAGATGACACTGGTATTCAGGTCATTGCAGTTATTTGCATATCAATATTGTATTAACTCAAACCCAAGTAATGCACTTCAGCAACACAGGAGTAACCTCAGTGAAGTTCCTGAACATTTTCTGTTTGCAGTTGCCTTTCCCCCCATTTTTGCTTTTTATTGTAATCTCCAAGGAACCATTAACTGCCACATTATCAGGACAGACCAAGTATCAAAAAAATCCTCAGTTTTACATGCCAGCCTAAGTTGGTAGTCAAAAAGGGAGAATGATCTGCTGCTGTAAACTTCTGTGTAACAGATATCATGCCTGACAAACCATCACCTCCAAAGGACACACAAACACCACCATGACAAAAGGGAGGACACCATGCACAGGTATTTCAGTATTATGTGGCCAGGGTCTATAATACAGCAATGAGTCATGTCAGAGCAAATTTGTACCAAGAGTGGTTAATGATTCAGGCTGACTAACTTCAAAAGTAGCTAAGCAAGCCTGTGAGAGCCAAGTATTCTCTGGAAGAAAGAATACCGAGTAAGAGGGTAATATGTTTTTTCCCCTATATCTGCACAAAAACTCCATGGACAAATAGAACAATACTGGGGCAAGTGCTTTAAAATGCAAATTTCCAGCCAATAAACCAACACTAGTAGGAATTCTGTGAAGGAAGGAGTTTTAAGAACGTGACTTACCAGAAGCACAATTTTTTGATATTAAAAAAATGTACACTATATACTAATACTGTTTTTTGCATACTCTTCTGTTTTAAAGTTTCAAATGTACTAACTTGTCTTGTTTCGTTTAGGTCTGAGGCTGTTCAGCAAGGTCACATAATTTGAGACTGCTGTACTAGTCAGCAATCCTTTGGTCCCATCAGCTGTAAGCCAGCCAAGTATAAAAGAACCTTCCCTACCAAAGGAAAAAAAAAAGAAAGGGGTAGGGGGATCATCACCAGGAAACGCCATCTGCTACAAACCAGAAAAGGCAAAAGTTTGTTACAAAATACACATTTTCATACAAAAGACATCTTGCAAAACCATCTGATTGCCCCTCCCTCTGCAGATTACAATGGTAAATGGGATCAGCTAGTTGGTCTTGAGATTTTTTGTTTTAATGTGAAAAAAAAGTCAAAGGACACACACCGTCACATCAACTGGTCCTTTAAATGGCAAAGGATTATGAGTCTTTGTTTTCACCAGTGTTTAAAAAAAGCAGGAGAGAAATAGAACCAGAGTCTTCATAAGCAGAAAGTGCAACAGCATACCAGCTGCTGCATCCTCCTGAACTTCTCAATGTGCTACCAAACTGTCAATTATACAAACAGTTTGATTATGGCAGTGCCATAAATTGGTAAAACAATGCAAAGAGTGTGATCAGAAAGGTCCAGTCAACTGGTTCCATTTTCTTCCCAGTAGTTGCCCAGAAAAATGTCAAGACAATCTGAATTATTCTTCAGCTTCCTCAATACATCCCGATTGCTGGAGCAGAGAGGTCTGTGGTATTACTGTACTCGTTCCACGAGAGATCCTGTCTTGATCTGTGTTTGTAGTCAAAGAGGCCATAGAAATGGGCTGTAACAAACCAGGAGTCATGCCAGAGGAGACAGTCAGGCTGTGTGTAGTGCCCTTAAGTGTGAGATCCTGTGTGGGAAGAAGTGGCTTGAGGATGCTGACAAGACAGAAAGCAGAGCCACTTTTCGGAATGAAATTCACTTTGTTCTTGTCAGGGCAATAGAAGGCTGGAATTTCATGCAATGGCTTTGGCCTAGAAATAAAATACACACAATAGTTTTATGGAACAATCAAATTCTGCCAATGGCAGGGATGTATTGCTGAACACATCATCAGAAACAAGCTGAGGTTTCAAGCTGAAGTATTTCAACTACCCAGTAATGCCTTAATGACACTCACAGCACACAGCAAATGACAAGATGGCTTAACCCGCTTGTTTACACGTACGACAAGGCAACGGCACGTTCTTAGGGCAGGCTGCCTCAAGCCCAAGGAAGACACCAACTTCATCTTGCAGATCACAAACCCTGTCCGTGAATTAGCACATCCAATACATGAGAAAGTATCCTCGATCATGTGCTCCAGAAACTTTCACAACACAACCAGTTCTGTCCCACATACAGACACTGTTTATACAGCAAGCCCTGTGAAAGAAAGCTGGCATAGTCATGTTTCTATTACTGCCTATCTCAAAGAGGTTCGTGATCACTGGGGGAACCCCTTTTCTACACTTTTGCCTTCTTTGTGTGCTCACACGAGTGTGCCCTGACTCTCTGCAGAAGGAGACCCCATCTTATTTAAAAACTCTATGCAGAGAGCAAAATGGAGTATCAATGATCAAGTACCTGTAACTTGGGAAAGAAGTGTGAAACACATGTTGAGATTCTGACCTGCAGTTTTGCCATCTCAGTACAGAACTCCACCAAAAACATGTCTTAAAAAAGCAGAGCTGGAATGGAAACTGCATAGCATAGGAATGCCTTCTGTGTTCATTTCTAATGCTGCAATCTACTTAAAGTAGCCAAATTCTACTTTCAGACAGAACTATGGAAATCTGCTTTAAAGTCTCTCTTTACTGCTTGAAAATAGCCATCAGAAATTTTTACTCACTTTCTGTTGCTGCCAGCATTGTCCTCTAGCCTATAACCTCCCCCTCCCTTCCTTGTGTTTGTAAGACAGCCATGTGCACTTCTGTCTTTGTTCTACTAGGCCAAGCAAGCCAATCTTCCAGTACACTCTTGAAGAGATACTCTATTCTGAAAAGTAGTTCTGTTCATGAAATAGGGTACATTTCCATGTTAGCTGATTCTCAAGTGTCCAGAAAATTCAATCCCCTATCTAAATTTTCTTCCCAAATGAAAATCCTGTATAGTATTTTCAAATAGAAATTATGTTAAACAAAGGTTGAGCTTTAAATAGTTACACTCATGTATTCCAGGTACACATGGAATACAAGTAACAGATGTGAAAATATTTTTTTCGTGAGACTGCAGTGTCTAAGAACTGCCATAGTTAGGTAAAAACTTCTGTAAAAGCCTGTTTCACTCTATAGTAGAGCAGTCCTTCAGCTACACAGTGAGAACTTCCGAAAAGAAATGCAAATGCAAGTCAAACCACAACAGAATATGTTCTTGTGAATGCTATCTGATCTGTTGGCAGCATAGTTTACGTACACTAAAATAGAGACAGGTAAGTTACTGTAACCCTTCCCACACTGCTATGGGAGAGGGCTCCAGAGACCTCCCAAAATCCATTTGCAGAGATCAGGCAAGCTCAATTTTCTTTATTAACATTTACATTTGATGGCACTCTTGAGATAATACAAGCAAAACAGAATTATAACCAATCTATACTTCTTGTATGACAAGAAGAAATTTTTAAGTATGTATTAAGATTCTTGCATACAAGTGACATAAGGGTATGAAAACTCCTCTGAAAATAATAATAAAACATAACCCTCCCAGAATATTCCCAAACAACAAGAGTTGGCTTTTTCAGAATGATCAAAGCATCCAATACTCAGGGTCAAATTCAATTCTCTGTCACTACAAGTTTCACTACTACATTGATTTAGCTGACAAGAATATGGTCTTCAGAGTCCAGATTACTGGATGTGCCTGTCAAGTTGTGACATATATTAGCTGATGAACCTGCACTACAGCCTATTATTACATCTCTCCCTAGTGGTTTATTTGAGTTTCTCTCCCACTATCTGCCATGTAAGAGACAGTCCTCTCACGTTATGCTGTTTTTTTAAAAAAAACTATCAAGATTTTAACACAAAATTTCAGCAGTAAAATACATGTATGTATATGCCAGTACATAGTGCCATCAAGAAACAGAGATCAGGCCGTTAGCATGGTTTTAGCAACTGGACTAATAACTTTTATCTGACAAAAAATCAATAAAGTAGTAATGAATCTGATTGTTAGACATTATTTCTTATGTAACAAAGATCAACTTACAAGTTCTCCTCAAAGACTTTCACCTTTTCACAGCCCTCAGGAGGTTCACGCTTGAACATGTAGCTGTTGTTGGGTTTTGGCGAGGTAGCGTATTTTGGCAAGGGAGAATTATTCCCATTTTCTGCGGGAACAGAGTTTCTCATTATTTAAATGTGTCACTATAAAAAAACCACAAAAGCTACCTTTAAATGCTCCCCAGATTTAAAGCCACTTCATTACCAAGTAATGTATTACAAACTTAAGAAACATTTTCATTTGTCTTCAAGCATTCATTTGCAAACAAGCTTATCTCAGTTCCTTTCCTCATTTCTATTTCTCCTTATAACATTTTCAGGCTCCTCTGCAGTCTCTGATCATTCCTGGACATTTTCAATCTGTAACTGCAAACCTAAATCTATGTTTCTGTGCCGTCACCATCTACCCAAAAGAAATGGGCAGAAGCCATAGTCCTTAAAAACAGAACAGGTTTATGCCGGATTATATAATTCTCCCAGAATATCTTGAAAGACTTTGAATAAAAAAAGAATAACTTAAAAAACCTTAAACAGTTAAGCTGTTACGGGTGCATGTATGAAATGCTGTAAGGTTGCCCATTTTGTCCGAGATCATAAAAATACCCCACACAAGCAACAGGACTGCTGTGCTGTTTCACCTGTCACTGTACATTTCTTCAACTTGAAGAATCTATTATTTAAAAACAAAAACTTCTGGGAAGCACATTCCTCAGTGACATCTATCCAGCTTCAATTAATGTGTGCACACAGTATTTGGAGCAATTTGGAAAAAACAGATCATTTACAAAGAAAAAACTGCTACCATTTCTCCACAGATGTAGGGAGAAAATCGTCTCTTTTACTATGTAGTTATACACATGGCAGAAGTTCAGCATTGTTGAACTTGTACAGTTACACGGTACCTTTATCTCTGGAATCACCAAGAAGATCATCTGTAGAACATGGACTTTCTCCACTGCCTTCATTACAGATGGTAAGAAATGAGGTTGGAGACACCGACTGGGAGCGGCTGCTGTTGTTACTGCCCTTGTCTGCCCCCCCGGGTGTCTGGGTATCAATGCTGCGCGTGCTGCTGCTGCGCTGCACCAGGGGCGGGGGCGCACGGTGCCCGTCTGGAATATCTTGAGGCTGTTAAAAATTAAAAGTATCAGACAGCTACTCTTGTCTGCTCATCAATTTCTTTCGATCAGTAATGGTGAGGGGTTTTTCTGGGATTCATAAAACCGTCAGAGGTAGAAAACTTTATTCACAACAGGCAACTCCAACAGAAAATAAAATAAGTCAGGTTCAGAAACTAAGGACAACAGTTTTCAAGATTTCAAATCATCACAGAATTCCTGAGGTTGGAAGGGACCTCTTGGGACTATGAAGTTTAACAACTCTGCTTAAGCAGAGTCAGCTATAACAGTCTGTCTCGGACTCTGTCCAGTCAAGTTTTAATATCTCCACAGACAGTGATTCCACAACTCCTCTGGGCAACCTGCTCCAGTTTTGTGCACCCTCATCCAGAAAAAAAAAAATCTAATGTTTTTATATTTATGCCCACTGCCCCTTATCCTTTTACTGGGCACTACTGAGAAGAGACCAGCTCCCTCCTCTTCATTTCTGCACATGAGCTATTTATACAGGTTGATAAGATCCCCCCAAGCTTTCTCTCCTCAAGGCTGAACAATCCCATCTCAGTTTCTCTTCGTAAGAAAGACATTTTGGTTCCTTAATAATCTTCACAGTCTGTATTTTTGACATCTTATTACTAAATTCACCTCTAAAAACCATTAGAATAAAATGAACATTAAAAATGGGCAAAGTATGGTTCACCTAGGATGGGAACAGTTCAGCATAGGCAAAAAAAGAGTTACTACAAAAACTCTCAAAACAGACCTTTCACTTTTTCCTGTTTTACTGAGATTTCTCATTTAGAGGAAAAGGTTCAGATTCAAACTTTAACTCTTTCCTCATATTGCTTTCCAAGAGACTTTTCAACTAACCTTACTAAAGAAAACAATAAATAAAATTAGTGCCAGACAAACTTAGTTCAAAAACCATGCAAAATAAAGCTTATGACTTAATCTCAAAGCAAAAACAAAACAATTATATAGAGCAATCATGGTGGCAGATACGTACAACAAGTTGTTCCTCCTTGTCTCCAGTCTCCTTAATTATTATCTCAATCTCCTGATTCAATCCTTCTACACTGTTCCGGAATCGGGATCCTGTTGATTTGGCAATGGGTATCACAGGAACAAGGGCACTCTTTGGGATGGGAGCCTAAAGAACCAGAGACAATGACAAAGCAATGTAGATTTATTTACAAAACAAAGTTACTATTTCTACCCAATAGTGACCCTTGAAACAGAACACATCTACACTTCAGTATCAAGGATTTACATGAAACCATAGAGATTGTGTTCAAATGGATTCTTTAAGTGAAGACAAACATCCTAAATTTTGTTTCAAATCCAATTTCTCGCAGGAAAAGCTAGATAACCTAGTCTCAAAATCTCCCTTGATATGGTCTGCCTCTAGCTTGACATAGCTTTCCAAGTGAAAATTATAGACATACACGCATAGACAGACACCAAAGCACTTCAATTTCCTGTGCACATTCTCAAAAACCACACAAAGTTTGTCTGGCAGAAAAACTACCTTAGAAAAATTAATGCAAACAAGATAATTTTAAGTGTAGATCATAATGGAGACCTCTTGACACAATCACAAAACTCTACAGTAGCAAAATTCATTAATTACATTGGTTCTGCTTTCCTGAAACATTAGGTTAGCTATTAAAGAAAAAAAAAAAAAAAAAAAGACATGCATGAGAACTACAAAAGCTTGTGTTCAGGAAATGCCTGTCACTCTGTTTATGTCAACAAAAACTAAACATTCTCATAATGGCCAAACTTGTAAAGGATTTCAAAAGTCTTGCCTGAAGGTGAAGAAAACCACTGGAGAAGAGCACAAAAAAGTCTGAGAAACCATCCCTGTTAATTCTGTTCCAAGCAAGGCCTTGGATGAACAATACAGTAAACCAATACGGGTTGATATTCAGTCATGATACAGGGATATCAGCACAAGTTTAGGCACTAAACACTGTATATGCACCCAGCTATTCAATACACACATTCTCTGGACAAAGTGAACTTGATAAAAAGTAGAATGTAAGCACGCTTTAAGATTTCAGCAGCCATTAGTAAAATGTGGGAATTCTTCATCTTTTAAATATGATTGCCCACCACAAAATTCATGCTGCTATTTGAAGAGCTCAAAGTAGATCCAATAGAGTTCAATATGGTTCAATACAGCATGTTCCTCTTCCAAAAAAAATACTCTATACATGACTGAGGATCACTTAGCCCAGAGTGCCAGAGGGTGGAAAAGGAAGGAAGTATTGTGACATAGATAGAACAATCAGCCTCAAAACAAGAAACTTTTTATTATAAACACTGCCTTCAGAGGTCTGCATGGAGCTGGGCCCTGACATGCAGGAATAGGCTAGCAACCTTTGACTAATCATCTGAATATCTGGGAAAGCACAAAATGAAGCAAGGTGCCACCTTTGACTACTCATCTGAATATCTGGGAAAGCACAAAATGAAGCAAGGTGCCAAACACAGGATAATAATTACAGTGCTCACATAGCAACACACTGGCAGGGAGTTTTCATGCAGGACACTTAAGAGTTCTGAAACATACAGGTATGGCATAAACTCATGAGGTAGGAAAGAGGGGTAATGATAAATCCCAGTTGTTCACAGGCATTTCAGGAAAAATGTTCTAAGCTCTTCCAATTTTTCAACAAGCAACAAAACTTCAAATAGAATCCAAGGTCTTGAGATGCTTTTAGATATTAACATCAAGCCACCTCAAGGTTGAACAGATCATGGAAATTCCACTCACTCAACAAATGAAATGTTCCACCTATGTGAGGTGGTAAGAGTGACACCAAAAAAAGCAAACGCCAAACACTGCAAAATGCATGCAGTTGGTCTCAATATTAGTGGTTGTTTAGTATCAACCAATTGGTAAGATATTAAGGACACATGGTTCCCAGGAAAGTGAAAGGAGTGGGGGCCTTGATGGTTCATAGTGTCAAGTAGAAATTAATATCAGCCAAGTGCACTGAGGAAAAAAATATTATTTCGGAAAAATACTCCACTTATTCTTCCATCTGACTTCAGCTCTGGCCTCAATTCTAGTTTCTCCATTATACCAACACTGAAAATAAAGAAAGATCCCATTGGTTTGACTCCTATTTACAGATTTAGCACCATGCAATTAATTCAAAATGTTCTGAGAAGCATCCCGAGATCACCTGAGGAGGCTACAGCCTTTCTGCAAACCCCTCTTCCTGTTAAGAGAGGCAGAAAGGAACACATCTGGCATAATGAAAAAAACACGCAAACAAAAAACATTCAATTGCTCCACAAAAAAAATTCTAGTCAGTAGCAAGGACTTGAACAAGGTCCTCACCAACTATTTTCTGATTCTGAGAAGAAGGTCAGGAACAATGAACGTGCTTGTTCTACAGAGATTGTGTGGATTTCTTTCTTCACACAAAAATCGTATTAGAAAGAAGCACAACTAAACAATCAGTTAGAGGCTTGGTTGGCAAGAACCACTAAAAATTTTGGTAAAATTCAAGAACTATGGTAAAGTTTAAGCTTTTATTAGTAGGGAAGCAAAGAGAAAATAAATCCACTGAAGTTTCTTCTTTTAATTTTAACTAGGAGAGTACACTATTTTCCAAATGTTAAACAGAGTTTACCCAGCCTCTGTGAAGGAACTACTCAGGCAATTCCCTAACACTTTTTCTCACCTTGTCAGGAATCCAACTCCTTGAGCTCAGAAATCTTTGTATGACCCTTTAGAGTCAACAAACACAAGTCCCTTCAAGCTATGAATGTGAAAAAAAAAACTTCTAAATATTCTAATTACTAAATTCTAGTTTCCACACAGCCCTTCCAACAAATCCTGAAGGAACTGAGCTGCTGCCAGAAATTTTAGTTTAACAGTTCTCAAAAAAGGAATGAGAAAATCTAGGAAATTTGCCCTTGATGCCTACAGTTACAGATTTTCACTCTGACTTAGAAAACAGCAGCCATTCATCTAAACCCTTCACTTACGCTTTTCGAATCCTCCTCTAACTTCCCCTTTTGCAAGAAGCTTGGCACAGCTGGCACAAAATTCGCCAAGAAAAACAACGTTTTGTTTTGTAACACAACCCTGGAAAAGCTGCTTTGCCTCAGTTTATATTTTATAGTTTGTTTCACAAACCCAAAAACTAATTATCCATTGTACATTATTTTATTCATGTACTCTAAAATTTGGCAGAATGCAAAGACATGCATACGAGAAGCAAAATAATAAAATAATTGTGATTTTAAAAAAGTTATATGCATAATTTGGGTGAGTATATTTCAGAATAGAAGCATCACTGTTCATTTCCAAAATTAAAACCCACTAAGATTATCTATGCTAAAGTGACAATACCTTAGCATTTAGAAACCCACAGATTTGTAGAATGCCAAGCAAACCTGTTAGACTGCAGGTAATTCTCCACTGTACTACAGAGCCTACACCAAAAGCTCTTCAGTGTATTTTTTGGTTGAAATGCCTCAATTGTTCTCAAGTTCTACAAATTTGGATAAATGACCTTCATCGAATATGTTGATCTGCCACTTTTTTTTTTAACTAACAGTTTGACACATTTAGTATGTTGGTTTTCATTAACTTCTCAAAAACCCCTAGAAAGGTATTGAGTCATTTATTTGTCTTTGTTCATCATTTTGGACTGTTCTGACTTGGGCAGTCAGTACACTGCACCTACACTACAGTAACACCTAAATTAAGTCAAAGACCCAAAATACTTCTAGTTGCACAGAATTCAAACTACCAACAAACTGAATTCAGGAGGCACTTAAATCCTGAAAAGTCATGACTTAATAAAATGACCTACAGAAGGAATAAGAAGTTAGGGTCTGAGACAAAAGTTGCTAACGATTTTTATATAAACTAGGAATTAAGAAGAACAGAGCAAAAGAAATTCAAAACACACTTGAATTTTCTTATTTTCAGTCTTGAAGTAGAATACATTCACTCAGACACCTGACTTTTACCTATGAAAGAACCTGGCTGCTCCGGACTGTATGCAAGGTTTTCCCTTCTGTTTCTTACTTCATCCCTTATCAGAGTGGATAAGTACCTTGTAGAGCAGGACTCATGCTAATGCCACAACAGCTTCTCTCTCTGGCCTAAATTATTTCCAGAAGGATGGAACGACAAAAATGAAAATTTTATTGACTGGAGTCAAATTATGATATTTATTAGAACAATGCTAACGGCATTTCAGGAGTAATTGGGGATATGATTAGATTTTCAGAGAAGCTTCACAGCTGAAATACTTTCTCAATTCACAACACTGACAGTTTCATAGTTTCTTTCAACTACATTGCCTTGCCAATGCTATTGTGAGGGATTTTTTTTTAATAACTGTTACAAAAACAGTGGGGATCAAATGTACATTCATGAGACATGAGTAGGGAGAGGGAAAAAAAAAGCTTTCCTCTGAAAAAATGACCAAACCTTCCTATTGGTTTTCTTAACGTTACTCAACCAAAACACACTTGAAAAAGGATCTGTGTGTCTAAAAGCCTATAATTTTTTTTACACCTGTTACCAATTGAGCTAAAAATAGTACATTTCTGTCAACCTGACCTCAATAGAAGTCTTGAGATAAAACTGAAACTGCACACAGAACATGTGGTGGCCTAATCACCACAATTTTTGTATAAGGGATTACTACTTTAACTCTCAAGGCACGATAAATGACAGGAAAAAAAAAGTCTTAAAAAAGCTGAATGAAATAATGAAGTGTATAAACAAATGAATAATCACATGGAATAGCCTTTTGTGAGGTAAGATCTCTAAATCTCATCACAGTATTAGACAACTGTTGGTCAAGACAACAGAATGTGCTCATAAAAACGACCTTTTGTTTGAGTATATAGTCTTAGCAGCAGTTTGCTCCGTGCTATATTCCACATGTGAAGTCATAATTGTTACAGCAACAGGTAATGAAAAAGATGATCTATGGCTTTAGATGAAACTTATCTGTCATCCTTTTGTGGAACCTGTAGAATGCACTTTGAAAATATTGCTTTAAGAAAGGATTTAACTACCTGAAATTATTTGACACTGGGAGTTCAAAGCCAGCTCATCCAAGTAACAAAGATTCGGTCCCCATTCACTCGAGAAAGCCAAAATAAATCAATCTGTTTCACAGAATTCACCTATAGCTACAACATATTTAGCAGTCTGTGGTATTTTCAAGTTCCCTTTAAGACAAATCGCTGCCTTGAAAGGAGTTAAAAATAGTATTAGCTACCCAATATGGCCAAAAAGGACACAGCTTTACCTGACTGTGGTTAATGGCTGCATGGTTCCCATGAAATGGAGACTGTCTTTCCTTGTCACGATGATGCCTGCTGCTGTGTTTGCTTCTCTGCAGCTGCTGACGCAATTTTGCAATCTAACAAAGGAAAAATTCACATTAGATTTCAACAGATGTATTCAGGTACACACATAATTTCATTCATTTATTCCATCACTTAGTTAAAATTATTTACTACCACAAAATTCATAATTATTGCCAGCACTACATTAAACTGAAGTTCTTGCAAACCTAACATGTCAGCTACCTGTTCAGCTGAAGCTCAGAAGACACCTCTGGAGGTTTAGTGAAAGAACTTGAAATACATAAAATCTGAAAGTAATTTAGTCATTGCTGTATTTCCTTCTTTAATCAGGAATGTCACTTGTCTTTAACACTTTCCCACGTATTCAGATTAAAAATATTAATGGACCTGCATTGTTATATTAAATCAATACCAAATGAACAACCACTTCTTATTTTTTACCTAGCCCACCATCTGTATAACTAAACAAAGTAGTACAATAGTCCTGCCTTCCAGAAGGATCATGTGCATGATCCAGTAAAAAAATTTAAGCCAGTGCACACCAGTAAAAAAATTTAAGCCAAAGGTATCTCAAGTAATGGCATCTCTGACCTCCTTGAGTTGTTCATTGCTGCCCCATGATGATGAACGTTTGTGCGAGCTTCTCTTCTTTTCCAAATATTCTTCAGCCCAGGCACTTTCTGTCTGTAACAAGAAGATTACAGGATTAATTAAAAAAGGTAATTGCTAGTTTCTGGCAGAATATTTTGAGACAAGTGAGAAAAGAGAGCATTTAAGATTTGCTAGATTCAGAACTGAAAGGGAACAGCAATCACCATCTGAAAGTCTTTCTCACAGGTAAAGTACAAAAAAGTGGAGTGAAACTATATTAAAAAAAAAACCACCATGCAACTTTCAGGCCTACTCTAATACAGGGATGTGCTAGTTTCCTTTCCAAATTACTGAACATAAGGCAGTATTCACAGCCAGATGTACCACAAGCTGCTACAGAGCTCTGAAGAACCAGTATGACAGTGCTGAACTGGGGGAGATGGTATATTTTAATTCCTGCACAGATGCTGACCTTGTTATTTCTGACAGATTAGCAAGGGTCGCTTGGTGTAAATGCTGTGAAAGCCTGCACCAGCACAGCTTCAAAATCACGTTCTTGCTCTCAAGAATGAGAAAAAGGAAAGCAAGGCATATTAGCACTACTAGAGCTATTGCAAAGCAGGGAGTTCACTTAATGCCTCAAAGGGTTCCAGGTTCACAGTTGTCTCAGGCCAAGCAGAAAGCAGCATTACTAGATACTACTTAGACACTACTAAGCTAGTTTCACTAAACCAAAAGAGCCATTAGTGTTCAATAAAAAAACTTGCAAACATAGTGTGGTGAAAGAGTTCTGAGAAATACAAAGCATCGTTAAGACAAACTGTATTTAAGGTAAGAAAATGCACAGGCAAGCCTGTGATGATACTGCCTGCTTTATGGACAGTGTATTTCCACCTAGCCACATCCAGAAATGTCTTCAAAAGCAGTGAACTGCAAAGGCCCTAAGAAGACAGACAGTAATATCCATCAGGAACCTCTGTGCAGTCACAAGATATAAACCTAATGAAGCAAGGGGAAGGATTTCTGGAAGCAACTTACACACTGAAAGAGACAGCAAATTCCTTGGAATTCACTGTTGTGACCATGCAGTTCTTAGCATACAGTGGTGATCTAGCTAGCCTCGTTTTTAGGAGTCACTGATATCTCACCTTCTCCTATAGAAAGGAACTTTGATTGCCTCAAAAGTCTTCACATCTGCAGTGTGGAGTGGTTGTTCTTACATGTGAGACTAAGAGGTTGCAGAAGCCACAAGCTGACCTTAATTACCCCATCTGCACCTGGATCACAGAACCTCTCAAGTCCTTTGTGATACTAATTCCTATTTTGCAGGGAATATGGAGTTGTAACTCCAAATATACAGCTTGCAACTCCATCAGCTTCAGTTACAGACACAAGTTCCATAAACGAAACCTTCACTATCAGTACTTTTTAATCTCCATTGTTCCAAATCAAAAACTTGAATAATGAAGTTAGCATGGTTGCTTTGAAATTCCTACTTCATACCAAAATCAGAATCCATTACAATCTGCTTTCCCAGTAAAGCACTCAATGATTTTCATCATAAAATAGAATAATTGATAACCACCATTCCCAAGTACCAATGTTTGTCTAGTCAATTCTCAAATGTCAATCAGGAGTCTCATCCTATCCTCTAGCTCTTGGAACCATAACCTTTAGCTACTAATTCTAGCTTCCCAACTCATCTCAACCATTACACTTGCCTACAGGAGAATAATTAACACTCTAATTAGTCTTTGCCTTTAATTTATATTCAAGACTTGATTCAAGATTCAAGAACTATTTAATAAATGAATAACTGATTAATTTTAAAGCATTAATGGTTGCTTTGATGCTCATTCTCAAAACCAATAGTTAGAAATCTTTTCAGAGCAGGAGTAGGTATAAAACAGTAAACTATAGGAAACCTGTACATCAAGACCAAATGCAACACTATTTTAGGAAGTCTCCTCCTATTTTTTCCTCATTTTTTTTTATAATACTTATTGTCAAGAAATAAACCAACTAACCAATAGACAAAGCCAGATTTGTATTTGTCTAGGTTCTTACAGGACTACTACTTGTTATTATTGTTGTTATTGTTACCATTCATAACATCCTCCCCCCATTCTACAATTACAAAAATAAATTTATTTAAGGCTAAATTTATTACAGATAGTAGAATGCTTCAGAAGAAAAAAAGGTCTTACAAGGCAAAAACTTTGCAGTCAAAATGAATTATTATTTAAGAATAAAAAAATTACAAAGTAACTGTTTCATTTTAACTTGTAAGCCAAACAGGTTTCCTTCAAAGGAAAAAGACACAAGATTACTAATACTTTTTAAAGAGCATTTAAAACAGTATGTGCAGGTATGAATTCTAGCCAGACCCTTGGATGTTCACTAATACCCTTATTCATAATCCAACAAATAGTCTTCATGTACATAATTCAGTCTAGTTTCATAGACAGGTTCCATCAAAATAATGAGTTGAAGAAGGAGTCTGACAGAGACAGTCTCTGCATGATCTGGGATCGCTTACACCGTTCTCAGCTGACCCATGGGTATCTCCAGAAAGGCCTGCAAGCTCCAGTGTGCCACTAACTGCTGCCTCTTCCCACTCTGCTTCCTGAATGACTCTACTCCCTATACCATAAATCCACAGAATCAAGATACCCTGCTTACTCAACTTGAAAATCTTTTACATCTCTGTAAATTCAATTCCTCTCCTCTCAATGCTTGAAATCTGAACACATGCATTTCATGACAGACTTTGTGAAATCTCAAATTACACACAGGAACCAGAATATCTTACAAGTGAAGCTTCACCATCACATTCATATCACATTTTCAGAAAAGCTGAACCATATAAATAGACAGCCAATATTATCTTGGGAAATTAACTATTGTAAGTCACATTTTAAACTTGTCCTTAGCTCCAGTGGTTGCTCTCAGGCACACCAGAAGATTAAAAGCAACAATATCTCATCAGTGTCATATGAACACCAGCTTTGAACATACATATGTCTATATCCCGAAAATGTCTACTGGTTTGATAAATTTTAAATTAGAAAGTGCAAACAGATCATTTTCATTCTCTCAGAAATACACTACCATAAATCAGCACTAA
Organism: Climacteris rufus; assembly: GCA_013398175.1. Classification (NCBI taxonomy): domain Eukaryota; kingdom Metazoa; phylum Chordata; class Aves; order Passeriformes; family Climacteridae; genus Climacteris; species Climacteris rufus. The sequence continues at coordinate 275,045 of VZRZ01002289.1, read as the reverse complement.
ATGTACTCATTCTGCAGAAATACCCAAAGCCCTTTATAGTCTTCCCATTAACCTTTTCAAATATATTTCTTCTTATACATAAAAGCCCCACTACCACAGCAGTTAGATGTGACAGAATTGGAAGAAAAAGACAAAAGAAAAATGCAGCCAAAAAGGATGATATCTGGCAAATACGGAGATTATAAAAGCCCAACCATGACTCAGATTATAAGGAAACTCACCTGAATGAGATCAACTGAACATAGTAAATACTTTGGCAGCAGTACAAAAATATAATTATTTTGAAAAAAAGTATTATCTTAAGAAATCAAATATGAAAATAAATTGCTAGAAATCCCATACAGGTTTAGTTCTGACCTTTAATGATGCCTTTTAATAGCTAGGCATGAACAGACATTCCTTGTATATCATATACCTTCCTTCATCCTCCTTCTCTTACTTCCATTTGCTTACTTTTTTCACCCTGTCTTCTAATCACTCTTCCAATTCATCTTCCAATTCCTGCACAAAACTTGTTCCTCAGCTGTCCTTTCTTCTTCATCAGTTCCTAATTCCATCTTATCCACATGGGCATATTCCCCTACAGAACACCTTCCTTCTCTACTGATCTGCTCTTTGAATCGTGGTCCTTGCCACAAAACGCTGTGGATCCTGAGAAGGCCACACAGAAACACTGCAGACCTCATCTGCTCAACACCCTACATGTCCTTAGACATTAAAGCTCTGCTGAGGCATTTGTGCTACTGTTACCAAACCCAGCAAGGGTTCAAACACAACAGTGTCCCACATGCTACCAGGTCTTCTTCCAACTTCACTGTGCTTACGTTCTTTGGAATTAGCAGAGACTTGTTATTGAAACCATGTTCCAGGAACAGGGATTTAAAGTCTGGTAAGTCTGCCTTTTTCATTTGCTCTACATGTTAAAGAGAAACTCGCTGTCAGACTGCATCCACAGTAGGAGAAATGAAACACTGGGATATTTTATGGAACAATCCATCTTGAACCACTTCTGGATACAAAAGGGATACCATATAACAACAGCTCCCTTTAAAGGGGAATGCTAACACAACTGTCATGTAACACCAGCTTAATTCAATTATTTGTTGGTTCTGCTTTTACAGGTGGCATAGGACTGAACCCGTAACCTTGAGCCTTTAGGAGCTTGTCAAATTCTGTTAAGTTGTTGATGTTTATTGGCAAATTATGTACTTTTAAAATACTTTCCAACTGAGCTAAATTTCAACACCATTCACAAATCAACAAGGCAGTTCTTCAATGCATGTAATTCTATCCTTGGTGCATAAAACCCAGGTGAACATTAAGGGGCTTTTACAATTAGAGGATGAAGAGTTTGAGCCAGACATATGTACAAGGAAGGATACATCACTAAGTTCTCTATATAAACTGAACACAAACAGTACTCACCCCCAGTGCTATCTAGTGTACTGCACACTGTAAGGACAGTGAAAATACAGATGTCCAATGCACTAGTGTTTTTCTGCGGTAAGAAGAAAGTGGAACTCTTAAAACACACTACAGTTAGCCTTTACTTACAGAATGCAAATAATTCACATATGCAATAGCAAAGGGAAGATTCCTGCAATTTGAAAGTGAATAGGAACTTGTGAGCAAGAAAACCAAAGTGAATGTTTTCAAGGGAAAAGCTTCTTACATTTAAATCCTGTCTTCACACTTAAATACGCTTAAAGACAAAAAATCCTGTCGTACCTGTGTGGCTTTGTCTCTCATACATGGAGCAGCTTGTCCATGATTGTCACGAGGCCACTGGCCAGCAAGGTACGGAGCAGCGAGCGTATCCAATGAAGACGTCCGGCGAACAATAGTGGAGGGGCTGGATGAAGGTGGTCTTGATTTGTCTGTCAGAACAAGAACATTGGATTACAAACAAATCAAGACAGAGTTTATTCATTTTAATAGTCTACAAGAAAGCATATCAAATTGGAACTACTATGTTATGAAGTGTACAACAAGACACTTTTAATATAGAAATTAAGTTTGCTTTTCAAGGCTCTATTCAGTTTGAATAAGCTTAAACTCTGTTTTTATGGTTTCCTTAAACACATCCTGATGTCACAAATGTTGCATTAGTGCTCATGCATCACTATTTACTCCTTTAAAGGTGTAACAGTCATTTGGTTCTTAAATGATGCAGGCAAAGAAGAAACAAAAACAGCTATGCTTACTCACACATAAAGGTTAATGAAGAAAAACTGTGTTGAACTTTTTCAATTTAATGTTGAGTTTACAGTTCATCCTGCTAGCCCTTTACCTACTTTACTTCAAGGGACACTATAAACTGGCATGTTTTAATCACTCAGTACATGATCCATGGCATAACCCTCAGAATCAGAACTCAACTTTGATAAGGTAATGATTTACATTTTACAACCTAATTGAGACATGTCCTCCCTTTACATGCTATGTGATGACTACATTCATATTTGCCTGGTGTTGTATCTTCTGCAACACCTTATTCTTAGTGATTACATTGGTATCCCTTTCCAGAACAATTCAGATACTAAGAGGAATCCTTACTGAAAAAGGTTAAATACAACCACCACAGGAAGTAATAAGAGAAGGGAGAGTGTGGTTAAAAATAAAAATTTGTATCTATCCTGTCCATGATGTCTTAAGTAAAGTAGCAGTAAAAGACTACACTGCAAGCCATGAAGAATAAATACAGAAGAAAGGTTTCTCAAAACAGTAATTGAGGTTATTAAAGAGACCAATAAGCAGCAAAGACCTAGGGTTTAGACATACATACATGCTCACACATTTTGAGAAGTAAAATGCAAATCCTGAGATCATGATGACCTAAGCTTACTATCAACTCATCCACTCCCCAAAGAATTATACTTGCAAGAATTCTGCATCAATGTTACTTATAATGAATAGAAAGTCCTAAAATACATGGCTAGAACATAGCAAGTGTGATTCAGAAATCAGATGGAAGCTTATAAAAGGGCACTGGAAATATGTCCTCCCTCACTGGGCCTTAGGGTAAATTCTGCACTAAAAGTATCAATAACATAACAGTTTGTAGTATACATAAACTCATTTACAGGCAAAGGAAATTGTGCCTGATTAGCATCTCACTGCTAGTCAGAGAATAAAACCACTGACACCAGAAGTCCAAAATTCCATTTCTAAGGTGTTGCAATCTACTAAAAGCGCACAGGATAAATATGAATAAAACCTGTGAGGTATAGATTTCAGGGGTGTAGACAGCATCTAAGCCCAGTGACATTCTACACTGAATATCCTCATGCAAATTTATTAGAAATGTACATGTTAAAAATGTGGGAAATATTTCAATTCAACTATAAGAAAACAATTATTAGCATTATAATCAGCCACATTCACACAAAGCAGTCAGGAAATCTCAGCTGGTTTATTATTTCTACTAGTACCAACAATGATACAACCTCACTACTGAGCTCACACAGATTTGCTCTCAGCAAATTTGCAGCAAATACATTCTGGAGTTTGCACTTAAGAACTCTGTATCAGAGACATTCTCTGACTACTACTACCACCACACAGCACACTGGAGGGTCTGTTTGTATCAGAAGATTTCAAAACTATTCCTTTTGTCTGTACTATGGGACAATGTGACATGCTAATGCAACGTGTCATTCCTTAAAAATTACTCTTGCTTCCAAAGCTATATCAAACACATTGTTTGTCTTAGAATTAGCTGCCATATCCTCTCTTGTTTTTCTTCTCAGTTATTCTTCCTCTTCAAGAAACTTCTCTCTTTCTACCAAGGGGAAAAACAAAGGATGTGAAAAAAATTATAAATCAGGAAGTGTACGTAGTCGGCCACATCATCTGCAAAGCCACTGCAGCAGACAGCTTCAAAACTGGAGAAGCAGAATCCATTACTCTCTTCTCTTCACCACAAAAAAAAAAAAAAAAAAAAAAAAAAGTGGAAAGATTATTTTGCTGAACAAAGAGAGAGAATGAAAACTGAAGAGCCTCTTTACTGTTTAAGTTCAAGGGAAGCTTCTCATTTCGAGGCACAAAAACTGTAAGTACTCTCTTTTCCTCTGTTTTCAAATTACTTATATTTAGATGGGGGAATTATGTCTGACTATGTTTTCACTTTTCCATCTTCACAACCTGTCTTAATACAAATTGGCAAAGTCTACTAGACAATTCTCCTTACGTTACAAAACATTTCAATGGGAACATATACAATGTTTTCATTGCACTTTCCCCTACAATACTCAAAGTAAGTGTTCAGCTGCTATTTTTCCTTGATGTGACCTACATAACAAGAGATCTGCCTCCATAGAGATAACAGTTACAACAGCTGTGGCTGATGAAAAACAATGGAGCTGTTTCATCAAACAGACGCTTCCTAAATATTAGATCTCTTTTAATTGGCCTGATTAGCTCTTTAAACCAGTATTTGTGATAAATATCAATCCTCCTATCCATCCACTACTAGTACAAATCTATTGAGAAAAAAAAGTCTTTCTGCAATCTGGCCTCAAACAAAGCAAAGTAATAGAACAAGACACACATGAATGAAATCCATAATGTGGGGAAACAAGGAGCAAGTTAGCCGGTCTTCACCAGTCACTGCTGCACAAGTGACCAACAGAAGCTGCTACCACACACAGCCATGGCAGTGTGAAGCCAGGCACCTCTGAAGGCAATCTAAGTTCAGGCACTCTCACAGTGGGACTGGAGAGCAAAACTGAACAAATAGAGATGCTTTCCAATAACTGAAAGGTACGAAAGAAACATTGTCTAACACACACTGTGAGAAAACAAGCAGCAGAAAAGCATAAGGCACCACTGAACTCATAAGATTCCCCGACAGAGTTCCACCTGCAGCTTTTTTTATACAAATGGGCTATCCAAAGGAGTAAGATCCAGCTTCCCTGGAATCAAGGCATACCCCTGACCTTTTTGTTCTGTTTTGGTCAGGCTTTCCCCAGAAAAGGACATTCCTAGGATCTCTCCCATGCACAGCTGGCACAGCTGTCTTTTCCAAAAATGCAGCTGATCTCTGGGGCTTCACCTACTTTTCATGTTTCATTAGAAGAACTCAACAGACTCAGAGCATTATGAACAGACACAGCCCAACTGTGTATATTTCCTTTGGAAGACAATCCTTGCTGTTATCTTCACATAAACTTAAGAGAACTATTAAAGAACTATTAAAGAGACCTATTCACCAGTAATTCAAAATTGTCCCACTGTAGAAGAATGACTTGAATTAATGGTGTTTTAAAGAAAGGAAACCTCAGAAAGCTGAAGATGTTCAAGTTACTGAACTCTAGTGAATGCAAATGTTTTTAATCCCAATAAACTCCCCTGAAGTGTTGACCACAATAAACATACAGTAAAAATGCAAAAATGAATTCACTTTCTTTACACCTACCATTTGTTTAACAGCTTAGGTAAGCAGAGCAGGAATGGCACACAAAGCCTTCTGTACTCTCTTATCCTACAGTAATAGCTTTCAAAACTACTGCAAAACCTTGGTAATTGAAGTTGACAGGTCTGCAACTATTATTGTGTCACTCACCAAGTTATTAAAATAAATTCTATGATGAAATTTAAGAGTGTAAAGGAGTTCCATTTCTTCCTCTCTACCTCCAAGGAGGGGTTCACATCTGACCTCTTTAAGACTTTACATACTGTTTTCATCATTTCCTTTCACACAAGTAGGCTTTAATATTACTCGTTCTTAGACTAAACAATTAAAGGTCAATTTTGTTCCAGATAAAACGAACCAACATTTCTCCTTAATTTTCAGAATGAGTTTAGATGTCCAACAGAGTCAACTGGAATATACCAGAAAGTCCAGCATCCAGTAGAGAAATCTCCCACTACCTCAAGGCACCTGAAAGTAAACATCTGCTGTGGCTCTGGTCTTGACCTTCTTGTTTACACAGCCTGGTACTCTGTAACATTTTTGCAGCTGAGCAGTTCAACTCCTCTAAGATGCTTTTTATATAATAACGCAAATAACAAGATCCCATTAGAACTTTAAGCAAACCAAGATAAAAACAGTAAAGATAGAGCATACACATTTCTCTATCTCATTTTGCAGCAGTGTACTAGTAGATCAAAACATTCCTTGACGGGTGGTTTGCAGACAGGTAAAGAGGGCTATGTGAACACTGAACCAAAACTGGAGACCACAGGACAGACATCGCAGTGCAGAAATGAGGCCACAGCAGTGATGAGAAGGACAGAACACATTAACATGCAATTAGAAGCTGAGGTCTATGAAATAAATGCTAGAGACTGCAGATAGGTAAAGTAAAAGATGAGAACTGGGTAGTAGCAAGATCTAGGCTCCTGGTCATATTTAGGAAGGAGAGAAGTGGCAAGAAAAGCATGGAAAATTAAAAGTGGTATGACAGAATCTTCCATTTGTAATTATTTAATAATCAACAGAAAATTCAGTTCAGTATTTCCAACATTTAGTTGCATTTCAGATCAGGAAAAAAAAAAGGCTAAAAAAAAAACCCCCAAAACCACACACAAACCCCACAAAAGTCACATTTGTAAATTTACATATTAGGGTTCTCAAGTGTAAAGCAGGTTCATGAAAACTGAGTTCAAAACTGTTCAACTGCTTCCCAGAAAAGAAAATCTGAAAAACATCAAATTGAGTCTAAAGTATACAGCTTATATTTAGATACAACTTAAACTTAGATACAACCAGTATCTAAGCTCTGAAGAAGCTATCATTTGTCTAACCTCAAGGTTAATTTTAATCTAAAAAAAAATACATCTGCAGCTGTAGGAATGAACAAAAGCCATCATCAACTGAAAGCAAGAAACAGAAAAACCCAAGTTATCCTGCAGGAGATTCTGACCAATATACTCAAGCGTCCTGTGTGGCTGCTCAACCACTGCCTCATTAGCAAAAAAAAAGTTCCACCTCCGTGTTCTCAGCTAACACTAAGTTTTCTCATTTAGATGAAAAAAACCCCCTGAAGTTAACTCAGCCTCTATCAAGTACTGGACTACACAATACAAATGTTCAGCAATATTGGAGAGGTTTAGTTTGCATTTAGGGCCAACACAAGCACTGCTCAAAATATGAACACGTGGCAGCAGTTAAATGGACACCACTCTCCAGTTTTCACACATCTTGTAAAAAGCTAGTGGAGTTATCGTAACACAGCAGAGTGATCAAATCATTTGTTTCCTCCTATATGCTAATTCTTCACAAGTAGTAAAGAGGCCAGCATGGTTTCAGCAAGCTTCTCCACAATGATTAAAACACAGTCCAATTTTTCCACCCTAAGTGGTCTGACGCATGCTTTTACAAACAGTTTTTGAACCTGGATCTCAAGGCCAGCCATCCTGTTCCTCATTCTCCAGGCCAGGAGATTGCACCTTAGCCAAGAGTTCTATAAAGCTCACAGGAAGAAGACAGGATTTTGTGATGTGTATAAAGTCTTTGAGATTACTGATTAACAAGAATCTCAAGTGAAGAGTACACCCATTCCTTGATCCAAAGCCTTAGAATATAGCCTTAATAAAACCCTCATTACTCTTATTTGGAAAGTGGAAAATCTAATTCAGAACCTTCCTGGTACTCCCTTACAGCAGCAGACTGGCAGGCACACAGTCACTTTGTACCAGCTGGCTGTGACTGTCTCATTTGGCATCAATCCTCAAGAGCCAGGACAGGAAAAAAAGAAAAAAATCCAACGTGGTAGTCTGGTTATAATCATTCTTTTAGAATGGGGGAGGAATATTACAAGAAGCAGAAGAGTCAAAAGGAGGGTTAGTCCTAGTTTTCTGCATATACACTTCTGCCTATTAGTCAACTTTATTGTTTAGATTACCACAGGCAATGTCACGAAAAAGTGGCTGCAAGCTTTGGTATCTTAAAAGCAGCATGGTTTTTTCCATATTTGAGGACATGAACACAAAGCCTCACTCATGCATTTTTGAGCAAACTTTTATCCCAAGAAGAAAAATAACTTAGATATGTCAGCCTCTATTACTCTCAACCTGATGCCACACATTACTTAAATTTCAGCATTCCCAGTAAGAATTATTTAATTATTCAAAAGCATTATAAAGCAGTTTGCTACAAAACGTATGCTGTCCCCACGCTATTTTCTATCTTCGCTGTAGCACAAGCTTGTCATCACTCTCAAGCTCACACATCCTTCTGCAGGGTTCATGTTGAAAGCAACTACTAAGAGAGATACTGAAGACTTTTTTTCTACGTCTCTGTGCCATGCCTACAGCACTAGTTAGTTCTCCAAACGCAAGCTTAGGGATACTGTTCGGATCACAACCACACACACCATCTGGCACGAGGTGCACAGAAAGGGGAGACGTGAAGGCTTCACAACAGCCCCCAAACACCAAATTCACCTTAAGCTCGTGCCCAAGTACCTTAAGTACATCTACATCACCGAAGCCACTCTCATTTACCAACGCGAGGCAGTACTCGCGGTACTACAGGGGCGGTCACAACCCCCCACATGGCACGCTTGGCTCTCTATCCCTCTTCTGAAAGCCAGGGCGCAACGGAGCGGCAACAAAAGCAACGAGCCCTTCCACGCACACACGCCCCGCAAGCCCTGCCGCCGGCCAGCGAAGGGGCAGGGCGGGCACCAGCCCGGGCACAGCCCCGTCCCTACCTCTGCCCCGGGGCACGGCGCGCTCGGAGGCACCGCGGGCCCCGGCGCTGCACCCCGCGCCTGGCCCGGCCGCCCGGGACGTGTCCCTTGCCGCTGTCCCGGAACCCCGGCGCTCACCTTTGCAGACGGGGGAGCTGGGGCTCTTCCTCTCTGGGGAGCTCCTGCCCGGCTCCGGCGACTGCCGCCGGTGGTGGTGCCGGACCCTGCCCTCCGGCAGCGGAGACACCGGCGACGAGCAGGGCGAGGGCCCGCAGCCC
>VZRZ01002289.1:179114-265403 GCA_013398175.1 Climacteris rufus | reverse complement strand
CCCCCGGCACGTGCCGCGGGGAGCCCCGGCGGGAGCGGGGCCGCGCCCCGGCCCCTCAGGCCTCGCGGGGCGCGGGGGGCGGCGGCTCCTCCTCCGCTCCCGCATCTCGATCCCGTTCCACGGGACCATTATTCTTGTTCTGCTCCATTATTCCTAGCCCTAGGTGCATGCCAGGAGGGGACGGGGCTCCGCAGCGGTTTATCCAATCGCTTTGCCACCAGCTTGGTATTACCGATGATGGCACCAGAGACGTGGGCAATATCCAGGCAGACTTGACCCCCTTTTCCCTTAATTGCTGTGTTTACTCCTCTCCGTTAGCACAGATGAGTTGCATCTTCACTGCAATCTGTTAATAATACTTGTTAACTGCTGGCATCCTCTTAACCTGATTTATACATCGGAGCAGTGAATACGTGCATGGAACAGGCCTTAGTTCATGTGTTTGGTTATTTACATGCAAGGTAAACACGTGGTAGCACCCTCAACACAAGAAAGAAAAAAGCTTTAATGGTTCCGTTTTTATTGTGAGAGCCTGTTCTGAGCTACCAGAATTTACACAAATTATTTTCACTATTGCTCTCCAAGCTGCAATTGAAAAACATTGCTATGATACGAATGGTGTGACGACACATTACATACTGCTCAGCTTGGTCGTGCCTGGGTTTGGGTTTTCTTTCTCCTTTGCTGTTTCTGATTGAAGCCCACTTCCTCTTTGAAGAGCTCCATCCTTGTGGCTGACAAGTTCAACAAACCTGAAAAGCAAGACTGTATGCACAGACCCTTCTTGAGGATGCCTGGATACTGGCCCACCTAAAGCCTTGAAGGGTAAAGCTCTTGTGAGAGTTGAGAGCTTTTTATGACGAATCAGACTGGTAAAAGAGAACAGGACAGAGGCAGTGATGAGGTTGTTGTGAAGTAAGCTCTTGCATTCTGGATTAATTAAATTTATTTTGAAAGCCATTCTGCTCGCTCACAGGTGCTGTAAATACCAGTAATAATGGCCTGAAAGTGAGCTGCATGGGTCAATCAAAACCGGCTACAAGAGGCTGTGCCCAGTCTCAAGCATTATCCTGTGCTATGCCTGAAAGTGGCTGCCAAGCCAAGGGAAGGCACCAGAAGCCTGGCAGATCACCACCAGCCCTATTGTACTCTTTTCTTCAACTGTGCAATTTACTCAAGTTACCTTGTAAATTACATAGGGCCACTTCCCACTCCTTTTCTTGTAGCCATCACAAGCACTGCTGGTACAACGTGGCAATCCCAGATAACCCAAGTAAGTAATGAAATATCTGGGAGACAGTGCTCTCCTCACCGGGAATGGCTGAGGCAGGGAACAGTATAAGCTGGGTACTGCTGTCATTGCAGGTGAAGGGATCTCGTAATTCCCTCAGTGACTCCATGTATATATTGAAAAAGGGAACCTCACCTTTACAGCTCTCCCCAGGTGAACACCCAGGAGGTAGAAAAGCAGCACGCAGCGTGTCTGAAGAAATAAATGGAACCTGTCTGCTGCTTTGTCCTTCAGCAGTTTCTGTGACTCACGTGTGGGGCAACACAGCTAAAGAAATTTTTGAGAAGGGGAGAAAAATAATCTGAATCCTTCTGAAAGCCAGTTTTGCTATAACACAAAGTAAGGTCAAGGGACCTGCAGAAGGGAACAATTTTTTAGGAACTAAATGTCAAGATGGACCTCATCAGATCCCAAGGGATGTGATCAACACAGTAACAGCTATGTCTCCACCAACCAGCAAAACACCACAGCTGGGAGAACAGCCCTACTTGGAGCCACTGGCAGAAAGCACCAGGGGAGGCCCAGACTTTTCAGCTTCTCACCCCGTCCCATCAGCAAGGAGGCTGGGAGGACACAGGCAGGACAGCTGACCCCAACTGGCCAAAGGGGTGTTCTGTCCCACACAGCATCAAGCTCAGTATATGAACAAGGGGGAAGCCTGGCTGGGGGCTGCTGCTCAGGGACTGGCTGGACATAGGTTGGCACGTGGTGAGCAACTGCATTGTGCATTACTTGCTTTCTGTATTATTCTATTATTATTATCATCATCATATTCCCTGTCTGTATTTCAACCCACAAATTTTACTTTTTCTTCCCCTCAGTTCACTTCCTTCACCCACTGAGAAAGAGCAAGTGAGAGAGCAGCTGCGTGGTGTCAACTTGTCAGCTGCCTGACAGGTTAAACCACAGGAGCAGCCCAGAACAGCACACAGTTATCCTAAAGAAGGTTAATTTATGCAGCATTTGTTTCAATTCTTTGCTGCAATTTTCAGTCAAGAGCAGACAATGCAGTTCTTCCTGCTGTGGCAGCACCCACTCCCAGTGCCTGTAGAGTCGTGCAGCAGACTTTCACCCCTCGGACAGTTTATGCTCCCCCGAAGTATTGGGAAGCAGTATTTCCCAACACATACAACAGACAGTGTGGCTTAAAGGTGCTTTTAAGGCACAAAATATTCTGAATGCACTCTTATTCCTGTGACTGTTTTGAAGAGGCCAAAAATGACAGGTACTGACTCATATTTATTTTCATGCTGCATGCTATGGAGCCAAGTCACGACTCTGAGTGCAGAAGATACCTGTGACAATTATAGTACTTCCCACATTATTGTCACCCTGCAAAGATGGCACTGCTCCACACAGCTGCTGTGAGAATGTAAAACAAAGCACTTCTGTGTGCTGCTCATCAGCAGTTGCACTGCTTTGCACGCAGCAGACGTGAGAGCTCAACATGTAAAGTCATGTACTCAGACCTAGTCAAACACCGTGTACTTCTTACACTCATTTGTTTAAACTGTAACAAATGTGTTACAACAGGATCTCACTCCTACACCTTATGGAAATAATGGAAAGAGCTAAAGCAGGATTCTGAACTTGAAAATAGTTTTGAAACTTCTTTTCAATTACAAAAAAACCCAACCCCTCAAAACAAAACCCCAGCCCCCAATAACTTGGATTCAGATTTCCCTGACACCTTGTAATTCATACCTCTCAGGCTCTGCGTTTTTTTCAGCTGTCACCTTCCTTTCTGCCTGCACACTTTGCCAAACACTGTCCAGGCCACCTTTGAGCAGCACATTTCATATGATTTCACAAACCTCTAGGCCGGGCTTTCTTCAAATCTGTGACACCCTGACACTGGCCATAGCACCTAATGTAATGGTGCCAACAGTGGTCCAAAAAACACAAATGAAACTCCTCATCACCACAGAGGCTGTGAGCCTTCCACCAGCAGCATGTGAACCTGCCTTGTAGTGACCACATCCCGGTAGTGACTCCAAATGCTCTGGAGTCACATGTGATTCCATGCACACAGGACCCATCTTTGTCTCTTCAGTTCCTCTCTGCCTGGAATTCTTATCAAGCCCTTGGTCCCAGGAGCTGAGCCGGTCCTGCTGTGCTCACGTACCAGGCTGAAGTGCTACTCTGGGAGGTGGCAAGCACTGCCAGCTCCCGGCAGCTCGGGGGCTCTGGGCACCACGCAGAGTCCTGCCGGAAGGTGCTGCTTTGTGCTCGCTGCTGCCAGATCACACCCAGCTATGGCAGAGCCCCTTGACGTGCAAGCTGTTGGCTCTTTCTTAAAATATGGTGTGTGCTAAATGCTGCAGATACAAACAAATCAATCCAAGGGGTGGAAGCATACTGAGTGCCCTCATGGGCAGAATGATCAAACACACAAAGCTGCATGAACAAATCTGCAACCTGCTGGAAGGATGTAAACAAGCCAGGGAACTGGTCAACTGCTAACCCCAAAAGAAAAGCATAAAAACGAGGGTCAAAGAGGTTTAACTAAATTGAGAGGCCCAAATTCCATGGTACAGCTAATAAAACAACTAATACTTAGGGAGTTTTCTGGTATTAAGGACTGAAAATGTGTGAGTAGTACTGCTCACTGCTCATAATAATATATATGAAAAATGTTCTGTTAAAATAATAGTAATAATAGTAAAGCTTACAGAAAATGACTGTACTTCGAGCAGTTTCAAACATGTTATTGTCTTATTCCAAAATTAAATAAATGCAAAGCAGTACATGTAGAGGAGCAATCTACTGCCTGAAATTGTTTTTTTACCTACAGTTATTGCCAGCAATATTGAAGGTTGAAAGACTAAAGAATCTGGGAATCTAATCTAAACATTAGATTATGCCCCAGGATATTTCATTGCATTTCTCATCTCTCCCCTGCAGAGTGAGTTTGTTTTGCTTGTTTATGTGGGTGTTCAACATTAACTGGAGAAAAAGACATTTAAAAAAATAGGACAAATATAATAGAATTTGCTTCACACAAAACCTTTAAGAGCCTAGTTAATATTCCAGAATATCTGTGGGGATTTGAGAAGGCAAACAGATTGAAATAAGGTATTAAGATTAAAACAATAAAAAACAACAGATGGGACCTTGGACATAAATCAAAGTCCATGCAATAAGAAAAATGCAAAATGCACTCCTGTCACATTTTATGAAGCACAGTCTTTAAGAAAAGTTACCATAGAAATAACATCCAGAGGCTTCAGTGCCTCCCTGGCATCAACACATTTTTGACAAAGAAACTCAGTTCCTCAACGCTTACCTGCAGGCTTGGGAGATGCTCACACTGCACATTCCTGGCTCACCTAATTACCTGGGAGAAGAACAAGGTTAATTTCCTTAGACGCCAGTGCTAAGCTCCCCTACATGTGACATGTTTTTCCACACACACAGGTCAGTGTTCTGAGCACATGTTATATGTCAGCAGCAACACTCAGCAACAATCTTGTGGCGAGTGTGCAGCAGCTGAAGGAGAGGGGCAACTGCAGTCACACTTGGTTCAGTGATGGGAGCTGAAATTGTTCTTGGATTGAGATGAAGGAAGAGAATGAGCAGCAGGAAAGGAATATTATCCACCACATTCCAGAATCTTCTTTTCGGTGACATTGAGAGAAGTGGCCTAGTTCATTTAAACAAGACACTGTATAACCTCCCCCGGGTATCCTACAAGATGCTGAATGATAATTTGCACATGATTCCTCCCCTTCAATAATAAAGCCTTCCTTTTAGGAAACAAGGAATTTATCTTTCAAAAACTAAGTATTTTTAGCTCATATTTAAAGAACTTGCAAATATAATAGAGAGATTTGTCTGTATTTGTGTTTTGTATAGAGATTTAATGTGTTTCTGTATTTATGGTCTCAGGGCAGAACACCATATGCAAACTATAGAAGGAAACGATTTATAAACATTAGGCACTGATTTCTCTTGCAAGTCAACAGCACAATTTCTGTACTGTGAGTATAATTGAACTACATACTAGAAAATATTTATATCATTTGTTGACATTATATATTAATTTGGTAAGTGACAATATTTCACTAATGTAGGTTTTATGAGTATGTTGTAGGATGATAAACATCTCGTATAAGTGATGAAAAAGCGTATAACTACAGACACCTAAGAGAGCAGAGAATACAGCTCAGTCTTTCTGATTCAGGCCTACAACCTTGTTTTGCTTCAATTTGTTCATACAGCATTCAGAAAAGCCAAGGAGATGGTGGAAAGCATGTTGGCATGGCTTATGCACTGAGAGGCAGCGACAAAATGATTTGTCTTCTCTCTCCACATACATATAGCAGCTCTGTAGTTAAACTGTTTAACTTGAGCAGACCGTGTGATGAAGTGTGAGCATGTGATTCTCCAATCTGGGAAAACACTTAGGAAGAATGGATGAAGCAGCATTCTGAATCCTCCTTGCACTCAGCCATGGGCGGCAGGGGAGCTTTTAATGAGTTTGGTCACATCTGAACCAGACAACAGTTTGTATCCATGCTACCATCCTGTCCTCATGCACTGTACCTCCCATTCAGCCTGACTGCCTCCAGGAGAGCCAGAGAGCCATCCCTGAGAGCAAGGATGGCATCTTGGAGACGAAGAAAGCGAAGGTAGGCAAGCCTCACTGCTGTTCACAGCCAAGTGCTCAGATGAGGTGTTGGGCTCACTCCGCTCAGCAGCATCAGGCAGACATCTCCACCAGCCATGGCTGCCATGGCAAGGCTGATGTTTCAAGCCTAGAGGGTGTCTCTTCTCCTAGAGGTTCACCCTGAGCTGCATGCTGGGCTGTGCCCATCTCCCCCAGGGAGGTGCACCTGCCTCATGGCTGCATGCTGAGGAAGAGCTCAGCCTGCAAGAGCTGTTGCTCAGCTCTGCCATACGCCAGCACACAGCCAGAGTTCTTCCAGCTGGCATCCCACCAGGGGCTCATCCTGAACCAACCTGCCCTTCCTCCTGCTTCCCTCCCCCCTTCCCCAGCAGAGTCCGGTTCCTCTGCCGGCCTCCTGTACCCCATCCCAGGACAGGGGAAGGATTCCTGAGGCTGCAGCTTGTTGGCTGGTGTTGGTTTGCCACAGGAACCTGTGAGCCCCTCCTGTGGCTCGCTGCTGAGCTAGGATTAACACAGTGCCCAAATCAAGTCTTGATACTGCTGCTTGCTTTGCCTGGTTGCAAATACCTCTCGTTTCACTTACAGTCTCAGTTCACAGCTTATGTAAGCAGACAGGAACTTCTGCTTGCCTGTGCCTTAAAAGCACATTTCCATCCCTCATGATCACAGGGTGAAGCTCAAACACATGCTTGAGTTGCATTCTGGTTTTCCAGAAGTAAACAATAAATAAATAAAGTTAGCCTGCTTAATAGTGATTTTAAGTCAGCCATTTCTGGAGCCTGATTCAGAATTGTTAGTGGTCCTGCAAGAAAAGTCTTGTCATGGCAACAAAAATACACATTCCCAATAAAGTATTTCCACCTCAGCAGAGATCCATCCTGCAGGAAATTCTGTGGTCACCCATACACACCTTGGCTGCACCAGCACTACTTCTGTGTGCAGCAGCAATGCCTACCTCATGGGCTATTCAGACCCTGCTACAATGATTCGTGTCAGATCTGATTTTTTAACTAAGCCAGAGACCTGGAGGTGATAGCAGTTACTCTTTACAAGGTATCTGCAGGGATCAATTATTACCTTTCCAAAAAGGAGAAAGGGGGAGGGGGAGAAAGATGAAGAAAGGGAAGCAGATGGAGAAAACAGGTATAATTTCAGTATTACAGCAGACTGGCAAAATACCAGACACCACAAAGCACACAGACTGTCAGAAACAAACCCAGGAGCAGAGCACAAGCTAACCTCGCTGCCCATGCACACAGAACCACGGGCACAAAAGCACCTTATGAAAACTGTATTTCTAGTCATTCTGACTAGGAAATCTGATAGCTTGTGGCACGAACTTCTCCCAAACAAAGGCTGCAGTAAGTGACAGCGGAAAGCAAACAGGCCTGGACCGTTCCTAGGAGCTGCTTGCAGGTCTGTTACAAGCAGTGGCACTGGTAAAACGAGCTGTACAACCTCTGTACCCTCTTTATCACAACGCCCTACGCTATCCTTTCCTGTTAGCACTTGGCAGCAACAACAAAGAAATTGGGCCAAAGACAAATGCTGAGTTCTGCTGTATTGCTGATGCCAGAAACAAATCTCTACCCTCCCTCCATGCTTTCTCCTTCCCCAAGTCCACCTTATGTGCCTGAGGTGTTGCCCACTGGCTTTTGCCCGTTATCTGCCCAAACCACTTGCCTGCTCTCTACTGACTCTATGTCCTCATTCTCAAAAGGACATCATGGGCCGTGACAGAGGGTGCTGGAAAGCTCCTGTCCTGTGAATTGAAATGCACCTGGATCAGTTGTTTCCAACCTTCCTCAATATTTGCATCCTCAACATTTTTTCCAGTGCTCATGTGGGCCTCGTCTAGAAATGCCATTTGCTCAGACAGTGCATAGTAAATACAGACTTGCTTTCCTTAATCACCTCCCACAGACCAGCTGTCCTCAGGCAGCCTTATTTGTTGTCTTTGTAAAAGAGGCATCAGTGATCCCCAAAGCATGACTTCAGCTCAGATCACCATTTGTGGGTTTCTCACAGACTTTCCCCGTGGTACTGAGAGCTGAAAGAAGATCCCCTGACACAAAAGCAGAATACCCAAGCGTGCCATTTAAATTCCAGTAATCAAAACATTGCAACTCTTCACTGGATGGAGAATGACAATATTTCAGGTTAACATGAAAAGAGGAATTTCTACAAATATTTTGGTATCATTGAGTTTTCCTGCCTGTGAAAAATTAACCTTCTTATCCAATAGAATGTGTTTTGGGTCATGGCAGTGAGCAGATGTCTATAATCTCCTGCACGTGGAGAATTTCCATAGCATCAGAATTAGCAAGAAGTAAATAGGGGAAAAAACCCTGAATGGAAACAAATGGAAGACTGACGTGGCTGTGTTCCACAAAGTACGTTCTGCAGCTGCATCACTGCTCTGGAACAAAGGGGAATATAATTATTGTTGTTTTACTTTCATTTCCCATTAGCAAAGCAAAAGCCAAATAGAAGTGGTTGTTATTTCTGCAGGGGAGAGCTGGCGGAGGTGAGTGCATGAGGTCACACAGGGAAATTATGAGGAGACTTTCTTAAGCCTGAGTAGCTCATGCACCCAATGAAAAATCTATCAGTAAAATTCACCATTATCACTCTGTCACTGCAGGGCTGAGTCAAGGCTTCTCAGATGCCCTGAGGATAAGGCTCAGGCACACCTGCTGGGGTAGGGCAGGACTTGGCTGCTCTTACAGGCAGGAGCAGTAATTGCTTTTGGGGACACAGCTACTGCCATGCTGTCCCCTGCTCCCAGTGTGCTTCCTGCTCGCAGGGGAAGCAAGGCCTGCCACGGTCCCTCCCTGTAGGCCAGAGGCTTCTAAGTTCACTTGTGGGGCTGAGGTGATTTGCCATACAGGCAGATACTCCACCATACACTACTTGCCTCAGTTTGTTGCTTCCTCCTTATTTATGACAGCAAGAAATGAAGATCCTCATTCTGTCTCCTTTGTTTGCATTTTGGAGTTAGTTCTTTTGCCACAAAGATTTGCACCACTTTCTTATTTGCTTGGAAAAATCATCACTGTGGATAGAGAAAAATAAATTAACAATAATTAAGTAAGGAGAGACAAAAACAACAAAGCAACAGAGCTGCAGGATGGATCCCACCAATCAGGGGAAAGCACCAGTCAGTGGAAATCTGCAGCATCCTTCTACTACAACTTAATCCATCTCTGTCAGTTCTGCTGGACAGGATAGTAGCTCCAGTTTGGGAAAGCTTCTGCTTGTAAGAATGCCAGGATGTTGTCTCTTTGTGGAGAGGGAAGTGCAATAGTTTGTGTGGGAAGGGTAAGGGGTTGCTCTTTTAATTTCTGTTCCACCTGCAGAGGGTGTTGCTTCCTGTGTTCCTCCCACGTGCCTGGTTGCCATCAATCCTGTGCTCTCTCCAAGTGCTATCCAACCAAAACTAAAAGAGAAAAGTATTGAGTTTCATAACTCTCTCTCCTGTTTTCTTTTTCTGCTTTTTCCCCGTTTTGTTTTTCTGCATTTAAACTCTTAGCAGGCAGGCAAATGTGACAAGAGGTCATGCAAGGCCTGCTGCTTTGAAAGGTCTGCAAAGCTGTGCTCAGTTCCAATGCAAGCACCTGACCTGGCTGTACCAGTGAGCAGAGGCACTGCACTACTGCAGCAGCAAGGGTGATTCCTAATGCACAGGAGCACCTGGGAATGGGGCACTGTGCCACCTGCACATGCCAAAGGTGTCTGAGGTCCTATTCAGCCTTTGGCAATAAAGTAATTCCCTATCTTCCAACCAACCAACACAGTGGCAACGGGTTTCCGCTCACGCCTGGGAGCATGTTACTACTCATGGACAATAACAACACGAAAAACCAACAAAAGACCATGATTTTGTCATTAATATGATCTTTAATAAATGGAATAATGCACCATTTTTACAGCAAGCCTTTTCTCTCAGGCCTAAAGAATAGCCTTTTAAATGTTCTTATCCAATGTCTCTGTATCAATACAATCTCTTTATTTAGGTTTATATATAACAAAGCAATTCTTACAAGTATTCATAGAAAACTCTGTAGTGGCTTTAACAATGTCAGCTTTCATAGTGGCATCCACAGATGATTAAAAACCAAAAATTAGCTTTTTATTTCATACTCACACTGTTCCATGAAACACAACTTATACAGCATAGCAAGGGTATTGGGCAGCTTATACAAAAGAAATAACTGAAAGCAATTATTTATAAATTCATACATGATATTTCCTCAGTCGTTTGAGAGGAAAACCAAAAATACCCGTTAACAAAAGGGTTCTGATGAGACTCCATAGTCTAGGATTTCTCCCCCTCTTCCCCAGAAAAGCTCGCTCAGAAAGTAATGCTCTCTCTACAGTCTTTCATAAGGAAAATGGCAGTTTCACATCTCCTTATTTCAGCTTCTACAGAAGACCAAACCCTAGAAATCGGTTCTTGCCATGTTCATTTTCCTCTTATACTGCATTTGGTGGGGGAGGGGAAATAATCAACAGCAATTGTAAAATATGATTCCAGCTTATATAAATGTGAATAGAGCACGCTTTTCTCTACAGACAAAAACCAGACAAGAAACATATACATACAAACCGTTTTAAATACATTTCAACAGTGTGAAAGAGAGTGAAGAGTCCCCAATCAGGAAATTCAAAAGTGACAAATGAGCCAGCTATAACTTGGACTTGCCTGTTTGTTCTTGTGACTTCTTACAAACTACAGAAACTAGAAACATTAACTATTTTCTGAATAAACAAGACTGAAGTGTGTTACTTCATGATACAGTTCTGAAGCACAAAAAAAAAAGTGAATCAAGTGCTCTAGAAATAAACCTCACATGTTTGCTGTTTTAAAAACAAGTGAATGGGCTACAAAAGCAGACATTTGGGAGACCTTGGAACTAGGAAGTTATTTCTGCTTTAAAATAGTTTCCAGGTGAGATGCTGTGCACCTGATGGATGCACACTCCAGTGATACCTCTGCAGAAGCTTGCAAGGACTGCAAAGAAATCCTTCCTTCCTGTGGCAGTCACTGTGACAGTGCTGTGGCAGCCTGGTGTTTGCATTAACCAACTGAATGACTCGTGAATGTAAACATCTGCTGATCAATAGGCTTTGAAAAATATCTGATGATCACACGATAAATTAGCACAACTCCAGCTAGTTCCTGCTCATTTGCACATGTGTATATTACACCACAGTGAAATAAATAGAAATGGCCATTAAAAGTAATTCATATCAGTAATGCACTGCTAGCACAGACCTGCACGGAGCCCAGACCAACACTAAGGGGCATTGGTGCAAATGAGGATTTCCCTTGAACCCTTCCACTCCCCCTCTCCCAGTGCAGTTCCACTTCTTGACAACCAGCCCAGCTGCCCCACAGCCTGCAAACCCCATCAGCAACACCCAGCAACGTGCTGGGAGCCAGGGCTCACCCCTGCAGTCCCACATTCCACATGAGCTTTCCCAGGGCTACTCCTCCCAGGAAATGTTTAACACCACAGCCAGAAGAACCCACCCCTCCTTTGCCCATCATCAAAGGCAGATCCTTTTGGATTCCAAGAGCACCTGGCTGGGCCCTGAGCCGGTGCGGTGGTGACTCCTCAGAGACCCTGGTGCTGAACACAACTTCCACTGGGACCTGCAGGAGCACCCCCATCTCTCACCTGCAGAAATGGAAGTTCTGCCACCCACTGTACTCAGTACTGAAGAAACCTCCAAATGAGAAACCTCATTTGTTGCTATTTCACATCAAACCTGAACCTACATTGGGGGTGGGTGAGATCAAAAAGGGATATGTTTCTACAGCTACAGTTTCATATGACAATATAGAAGCCTAAAATGTAATTGGATTTAATGGACTAAAATACTATGTTTAAATGGCAACCACACACATAACTACAGCTATTACATAAAAAAGCCTTGCAAAAATTATCACGTGTTAAGTGTTTTGGGTTATTTTTTGATCTTTGAGAGAGGTATCTTAAATTACTCAGCTTCAGATAAAGCTTGTCATGTGCATTCCCAAGTTTCTCTCTCATAAATCCATTCCACCCAAACAATCCGTGACAAATCTGTCATGGGAGATCTTGAACTACTGGACTATATACGTCACAGTCTGATCCCAACTTTATTGTGATGCACTAAAGATAATTTTAAAATGGTATATGAAAGAAAACCCCCACATTGTATTTGCTACCAGTGCTACCATCTGATGCTGTAACTCACAGAATTTAATCCTGGAATTTACACACAACATACATATGCATCTAAATACATACAGAGTTTACATAAAAATATATATATCTGGCTTCACTGCAGTATGTATAGTTCTTTCACTGAAAAAAGGCTTAAAGTTGAACAAAAAATAAAAAGTATATTTTAAAAAGAAGGTTAATATATTTACCTGTTAAAATGGGTAGTGGGAGACCAGACAGAAAAGTTCAAATAATCCAAATTTATGCAAACTACTAAGCTGTCCAGTCTATGATCCAACTTTCAAAGACTAATCAATCCAATTTCAATTTACTTTGATGAGCTGCTACAAATTTTCCAATTAGACGTCAGGTCATTTACATGCTACTGTGCTTGACAATTATTATTTTTATAGCTTAAACCCAGCCTGTTTCAACAATGGGTACTGCCATCATTTTTATACAAGTAAAAACTACAGCATAATTAATTTCTACTGTACTGACTAAATATGTGAATTTTAAAATTCTCCCTAACGAGGCTAGAAATGTCCATACTAACATTTCAATGGCAGAACAGCTACAAACTTTTGAATATTTTTCATTAAAGAAAATGATAATCTGAACATAGACACAGTAATGTTAAATTAGTAGACATGTTTTAACACTTAAAAAAAGGAATATCATCAGAGCTAAATGCACTGAACACTGAAACTATGGCATATACAATGTATACATATATATTTTTAAGTCAGAATTAATTACTATAAAATTTGGGCCAATAATCTATCCCATAGAATTAAAGAACTTCTTTATTCTCCTCTCTGAGGCAGGTAGGATTCTAGATTTCTTTTAGAGAAGGCTGACAAGTGGGAGGATACATACTTTCTAAACAGATTCGCGAGGTGGGGTTTTTTTGTTGCTTGTTTCCTGAAACTTGCCAGCATCTATCTTGCATTGTTTTGTGCCCAGTGCACTGAAAAAAAATCAAAATGTGTTGCCTTTGAAAATTAGGTTATTTTCTATATGAAAACAAGACACGAATGAGTGGCACTAAGGAAGCAAAACAAGAACAGAAATGTTCTTTGTTTCTGAGAATACTCTAATTGCAATACTATCAGATGGTTTTGCTTTAAATTAGGAATCCCTTTACATTAGCTGTGCAGTTTAAGTGCATCTTGGAGTTTCAAGAAAGGCCTTGTTAATACTAATTGTTTAGCATATGAAACTATAAAGCATTATAAGCAAATTCAGGGAAGCGTTGCAGAGAATCTGCCTTGTAAATACCAATTTTAGAAGGAAATAGACCTGACTATGAGGCATGTCTGTTCAAATGGTTAGAATTCACATTCTAAAAACCATGTTATGTTGGTATCTCTATTAGAGGAAACAGAACAAGAGACAAAGCATTAACCTAAGCAACTGTCCTGGCTTCTACTAGTAAGCCATTTTCTATAACCAGCAAGATTTTGGATTTTGTCTCATATAGACAAACATCAAAAATGTTTGCTCTATCATTTTACTTGAATTATCAATTATAAATTACCATAACAAATATTCTACTGTTGCCTATTTGACAGTCGCACAATTAATAGGTATTTACACTACCATTCTATTTTCATTTTGCTATATTTATCTTGTCTGCAATATACATGAGAAATTAATAGAAAATTATCAACTTTTATCCTTATCCTTTTTTTCTTAAAAAAAAAAAAAGCAAAATCAAAACCCACAAAGTAATAAATCACACTTGTCTCCCTTGTTTATAATACATTTATCAACTATACCTGTGTTTGATCTGTACAATTCTCTCTCTTACGTGTATTTCATTTGGTTAAGAATGATTCCCTGTGGCACAAGATAAAATTCAATATCATTTAACTTACAGAGAAAGTATTCTATGGAGATTTGATTATGTGCTGTGAGGGGAAAAAAAGGTCATTACTAAATTAAGCATTACAACCAAACGGCTACCAATCTCATCTAGTTGTGCCAAATTAAAATATTTTGGTACCTACTTAAGAGTTTGTTTTGACTGACCTTTAAAAAATGAATAGATTCTCTCTTTTTAATCTATAGGGTATTTTGTGATAAGGTACATTTTTCTATCATGTGACAAATTATAGTTATCCATGGTAGACTGCACAGCCAATCTTGCTACTAAATTGTAATTCATCCCAAAGGCTCTCCAGCAAGTGATAGAAAGAGATAAAGGGAAAAAAAGTGTTGTTTAAGAATGTTTAAGGAAAACTGCAGAAGAATATTTTCATCTGGTATTTGAATGATTCTGACTGCATTGATCACAAAAAAGTTGGATTTCTTACAAAGGCTTGGCCTGCAAAGAAAGGCTAAAAGACTGGTGCAGATCTGTCTCAGCAGAAAGAAGCAGCAGTCAGAGAAATAACTTTTCTCTCCTCAGAGTATTTTGAGTTAGATAAGAGCCCTAAATACTCTTCTCAGCCTGCATTCTGAAATGCTGCTGGATGTTACATGCAAGGGAAAGCAAAAGTCATGGGGAAAGGAGGGAGGAACCTTCAAGGCGCACGATACGGCGCTCACCACAACACAACCGCGCGCGCTCCCGACGAGGCCCACGGGAGGCCAGGAGAGAAGGGAACCACAGGGAGCCCGATGAACTGAATGCCAAAAATTCTCATTCAGGCCTTGAAACCCAGCTGAGCAACTGGCAGGTTTTCAACATCTGGGACATGAGATTGCAGCAGATGGGAAGCCAGAGAGTGAATTAAAAGTCAAACCAGAGGAAGGCTGTATTTTTGAAAAGGGGAGACGTTAAGTATTTATGCAGGGGGGATAACACAATTACGCCTCAGAGACGCGAGGTACTGTTTGAACTGGTGCTTAAAGAACATAGAGAGCTCAAAATGTGCCTTGTGGCTTGTACTTCTACAACTACACTTCATCAAAGTCTGGATTTATAGCACTATCTCTTGGAGATATCTAGGAGAATCTAAGAAACATTAAGCATTACAAGAGAAAATCATAGCAATCAAGCATAAGCAAGGGATTTCGGGGAACAGGAAGAATCAGATGTATTAGGCTAGTTGCATCAAAAGACAGAGAAGAACATGGTTGGCGAAGTTTACCTCAAGGAGAAAAAAATAGTAAAAAGCAGAGAGCATCTGCTTCAGTCAGCTGAAAAGAGACAGGCTGGGGGAGGCAATTGTTTGCTGCCAGTATCCTGCCACAGGAGTCTGGCAGGCTGACTGAATTGATTTTCTTCCTTTGAACATCCCCAGTTTTCAGATAAAGCGACAAATCTTTACTTGGTACCAAATACATGTGGTTACATCTTTTTTTATCTAAATAGTTATTACTGAAATGTTTTGAGTCAGAAAGAATATTTATCAGGTGGAAGGCTATTTCTCAGGTGGAAGGAGGTCCTAACTATAAGGAAATTAATTTTCTTTCAGTAGACAGTAAAACCAATCATTCAAAAAAAAAGTTTACTTGAGATTGTTTTTTCACTATTTATCTCAATAGATATTACATTCACTTTCACTGACAGCTAAAATTGGTGTGCATACAAACTGAAAGAAGGGACTAAGCAGAGGGGAAAGAAATCCCCAACCCTCCCTCACAAACATCCATGAATTTTAAAAGCATGCAATAAATTTGAACAAGATGAATGAGGGCCTCTAAGAACTCTGAAGGGAGGATGAGTTCCAACTCAACTTGGCAGCAACAGTCAATTAGGATGCACCTACCTGCATAAGTAATCAGGCTGATTTTTACCCCAGACTGTCTGCAAGGAGGTCAATCAGGAAAGACTTGTGACTCATCACAAAACTGGTTTGTGCCAAGTAAGATTCATGATTTTTTCTCTGTGTAAACAAAATATGTTCACAACCTATCTTCACTCAAGCTTTTAAGTATGACAGTTACTAATATTTCTGAATAAAATGTATTCTTCAATGTACATCATTAATGATCTAAATAAGGTTTTACATAAATACAGGGGGTGAAACTGCACACAAAATAAAATGGAAAGAGTGGCTGACATTGTTTCTTAACATTTGTTCAACATTTTGATACTCAGAACTTCACAGGCCAGCATCTACTACTATAAAGGAAACACATTTTGATTTGGAAGGATCAAAGGAAAGGTACGGAGCTCAGAATTTTTTCTTTTTTTGTTCCTTTTTCAAAGCCCTTTCAAGTTTGGGAAAATTCATGCATTGTCACCTCTGAGCACAATGTGATATCTGCAGCTGCTTCAAGCTGGCTACGATGTGCAAAGTTCACTGTCATGACTGGCTGACTGCTCAACTGTCAGGGAAAAATTAACAAATACAAAAATGGGAACACGTGGCAGTTTTAGAAACACACTTTTCAATAAAGCCTACCGTGAACTATAGACTATTGCACGTTTCAACATGACACAAGAAAAATAAGGGGTTCAAAAGAGAATACACTTTAACATAGAAATACACAGACTAGCTTGTGCACAGAAATTATAACATGGTTACAAGACACCACTGCAGTCAAACCTGTCTTATAGTCTGCTTATGATCTTAGTGACCTTAAGAAACTGGTCCAAACTGATTATCAGCAATACTTTTTTTTGTTACTTTTTTTTTAAAAAAATATTTTGAGACCACATTTTTGATACACATATATATATTCCGTGGTCAAAACAGACAGACTTAACTTTAGCGATACTAAATAAAAGTGCAAAAACGTTCAAAAAATAAAACAAAATAAAAAAATATGGAAGCATAAGCTAAAAATTTTCTGCATAGCTGAAATCTATTTAAAGCGAGTCCTTGGTAGGGGTTGCTGACAGGAGGAGAAAGCAGTTTTTTTAAATGTCTTCTGCACGTTTGTTTCAAATAACGCAAAAAAAAGGTCATTTGTCGGCTTTTAAAGTATTTCACAGGCAGTTCACCCCTGCGTCCTTAGAGACCATGGTGGTGGCAGTGCCCCCCTCTGCCAGGTACACAGCAGTGCTGGATTTGGGGGGCAGGGGCTGCTCGCTGCCGTTGTTGTTGACCTCGCAGTGCAGCGGCTCCGTGGAGATGACCCACGTGGACGGACGCCACCGCTTCAGCGAGTACGGGGTTTTCACGCGCTTCTTGATCTTCTCTCCTGAGCCCGATTTGCCATCCTGTGAGGAGTCACCTACTGAAGGGAAAAAAAAAAATCAAAACAAAACAAAAAAAACAGAGTAGAAAATAATATTATGAGGAAGGTAAGATTAGACTGGAGCCTAACTGGTTGTTACTTATGTGAAACAGAACAAAAGAACAAAATCTTTTCACACAGATGCAACCGTGTGGCAGAGGCATGACAGGTGTATCAACTACAACAGCTGCCACTAAAACAAAGGCTTAGATTCTGTTCTCGGAGGGAAATTACTTCAGTGAAGTACTTTATGTCACCTAGAATACACATTGGCATCAAACAGGAGAATCAGCATTTGACATTTGAGGGGCTTTTGCAATCATAGTATCTTATATTACCCGTAATGGGGGGTACAAGAAAACGTTGCTACTACAGGACAGCAAAGGCTAAAATTTTAAAAGTGCAATTAAATGTTAGGTCACCTAATCCTATTCCACCTGGCAAAGCATTTCACCTGAAGACAAAATGGGCCATTCTATGCTAAAATCCTAAGTCAGGATTTGGAATGTTGGGTTGCAAAACAGGCAAAACCAACTTTAATCAGGACCAAACTTCAGCAGTAGAAATCTGATTTTTAAAAAAGTTAATATAATCCCTTCTTTTAACTTAACTGTCAATTAAAGAAAATCACTGCAATAATCTTTTTTCTTTATCTCAGTAAGATTTCAACTAACATCAACATGTTAGGACAAAAATTAAGGTTTCCTACTTAAAAGGAAGGCTTAAACATTCCATTGCTGAATATTCAACTACATTTCTTGAAAGGTATGCTCTGGTTTGGTTTTAAACCTTTAATTTCCAAAGAT
Source organism: Climacteris rufus (assembly GCA_013398175.1). NCBI lineage: Eukaryota > Metazoa > Chordata > Aves > Passeriformes > Climacteridae > Climacteris > Climacteris rufus. The sequence continues at coordinate 247,325 of VZRZ01002289.1, read as the reverse complement.
GCCTGGCACTCCAGTTTATTTCACGAGTATCACAGCATCTTTCTAAACACAGTAAGAGATTTGCAAGCACCTTTCAAGGCTACAGTGACTTCTGGAAATATATTCTGTTTAAAATACATGCTAGGAGGTCTTTCCAATAGCTCAAACAGGCTCAAACGCAGAGGATGTACCCAATTTAACTCTAACTACATGACTACATTCTTAAAAAGGAGAGCCCCATTGTAACTTCTTAAACTTCTGGCCATAAAACTCTTAAGGAAGTTATTCTGAAACAGACTATTAAAATAAATTCCTTCTCTAATTACTTGGATTAATTTTTATATACGTGGTAAACTGACAAAGAATTGCTCTAACTGTTGGAGCTCAGACAGCAAAATAGAAAATGCCTGACCCTCCATCTGGGGTGGGCTAATGCAGTAAAATCAGTTGCTTTATAAAAGCAGTGAAGCATAGAAGTACTTATCCTAATAAATTGTTTTAATCAATAATCAAGCATCTTAGAGACAGCTACTCTTGAGACAATGAGGAAAAGTAAGGAAAAGAAGGTATAATGTGCCCCTGCAGAAATAGGATGCTTCTTCAATATGCTTTGCAGCTACCAAGGCAGTGGCCTTGCAGGGAATAATGAAAGTTAACCTAGAGTCAGAGTAGATGGGTTAGAAAGGGACAGATGCATTCTGTGTATGTGGAAGGAAGATAGTGATCTAATGTGCTGGAAATGATGGGAGACAGGACTTTATCAAAAAGACTGAAATCATGCTGAGAGAAATTAAATTTATATGAGATTTAATAAGTATGCTTTCAGGAGGGACAGGAGAGGCGGAAGTAATTTCTATTCAAGCAAATATATGCAGTTATTAGTTTAAAAAAAGCGTCAGGGAAACCGTTCAGTCCTGCAGGCACTTACACTGCATACTACCGCTATCCAAACTACTTGTGGCTGACAGATCCAGCGAATTAGGCCTCTGTGCTCTTCTAGTCTGGGTCTGCCCAGGATTTCTCACTACGTTCTGGCTGCTGGCTGCGGCCGTGTCTGGGCAGGGGTTGCTGTTGTTGTTGTTGGCGTTCGTTCGGCCGTTATCCAGCGGTCGCTCCCTCCTGTCCACCAGGCGGTCCAGAACTCCTTCATCTTGGCCAACCTGCTGCTCCCGCCTCAGCAAGGGCTCGTGCTCGTCGGGACTGGAATTGATGTTGAGCCGACTGTCCTCCCCGCTGAACTGGTTCTGAAGCATTTCCTGGGCCCTCTGCGCTACCGAGCTGCTGCTCTGGCCAGAGGGCACCGTGCCATTGGCATACTGGGCTGTGCCAGCATGAGAGTTTATGCCGTGGCTTCTCCCAGCCACTCCGTTCATGGTAACTGTCACCACGTGGGGTTCTGCAGCATTGATAGTGTTCATCTTGGCAACGCCTGTTTCCACTTGCTTCAAGTTTGATTTGTGCTTGCCACCAAATTTTAACCGTGGCTCCTTTGTTGAATTTTTGGTGTTTAGGGGGAGGCTAGTAGGCCTCTTCGGAAGGTTCTGCTGCTTGGGTAGAGGATAGACCTGAGCAGATGGGACATCCGGAATCAAACACGCTTGACCGTTGCCAGCTTGTGTGAAGTCCTGTTGTCCTGTCACCTCTACTGCAAGTTTTATCAGTGGATAAAGCAAGCTGGAACTGGTGCTGCTGAGCGGGTCTGGCCCGCTAAACTGCTTAAGTGAATGTTCCATCAGATTCTCATCAGAGCTTTCTTTCAGGTTCTTATCCACTTCTTTTGGATCCAATTTATTTGTCTCCAAGTCCTCCTCTGTTAGCTGCAGACAAACAGGGGTGGGCCCGCCTGGCTGAATGACATTTGTAGGATGTAAGTTTGTTTCATCCGAGTAAGGCATTTCGGATATGGTGGTCATGCCAGTGCTAGGAGTGAGGCCAGTGGTGTTGGTGGTGGACAAACTGGTGACACTGGTCTCAGGACTAGGGATGCGAGCTTGCGCTTGTTGCCGCTCGTAGTTAATGGAGTTTCTATTCTTCTCCCCTGAAGTCAGTGGTGTAGTGGACATTGAATGCTCAGAAGAAATGTTCTTCACTATGCTGTCAGTGTGGTGGATTGAATCTTCAATGTAGGAAGAGGAAGAGTAATCTGGATATGGCCTTATCTTTGATACACGTCTATGATGCGACAGATTCCTTTTGAGAAAAAACAAGTAATAGTAAGATCATGTGTGTAAAAGTCACCTCATACTATAAAGTGTCTGAGTGTCTATTTCTTTGAGTGCATAAACTAAGGATAGATATGGTACAAACTCAGGTATTCCAGCAACTTCCTTGAAAAGTCCTGGGTAGAAGAAAATTTGTTTTACTAGGGCAAATTTTCATCATGGATATTATTTACTAAGAAAACAGTAATTTTCTTCTATTTGTCCAATATGCTGTTTGTCCAGTTGACTGCTAAAGTACTGCTCCAGATGCAGAGAAGTGGAACTGAAGAAGGTCAACAAAAACTCAACAGACAAGATCAAGAAAGCGATGCTGGGAAAAAGTTACAAGGTCCTAAACTACGAAAACTCTACTATTTTAACCATTTAGGTATTCCACAATTTGAACATATTTTTTTTCATGACAATATACACTGTCATATACAGCAACGTTAGTCTTCTCTCAGAACCAGATTTCCAGGGTATACTATTAAGCACTAATGTCAGTTCTGCAAATTCTCACTCCCTCTGGATCATATATAAGCAGAGAACATGCAGCACTTCTCTTGATGAGGTCAGAATAACGATGACTTAAATAATGGCCCTGCAGTTCATTAACTGAAAAACTACAGTTTTGACACTTATTAATTTCCTGATCTCGTATTGACTGCAAACTCACAGTTTTTAGAAGAACACTTTAAACAGAGGTTTTATGCATCATTTAGCAAGTGTACTTAAAGACAACTCACTTTGTCACTTTATATCATGGCAAGCCTGCTGAGACAGTGCCTAAACAGTTTAAAAGGCCTCTCACTGAGAAACACAGTTGTTTACATAAAAGGTGCCTGAATTCTGGGGACACACAGGAGATCTTAAGAACACAAGCAATCAGGATCATGTCACACAATACCCATATGGAGACTAGCTCACCTAAAACACACCCACTTCACAGGTGCTGAAACATTAAGCCAGCAGCAAGCTGTAGCTTCTCTCCTGGAGAATGCCAAGCACTGCATTGGGCATTTCCTGCTGACTAAACCCAACTGTGTTCTCTTCTTACCTCTCATTTTGCATGGCAGTTGACATAGGGTTGACTGTTGGACTGACTGATTTATTTCTCTCCCAAATCATCATGAGTTCTGCCATCCTCTCCTCGGCACACTGTGCTGTTAGTCGAGCTTCGGCATCTTGATCCCAACAGTCTTCAATTGTTTCTTTCAGTGACCTCACAGCCTGCCAGGAGACAAAATCCCTTCATCGTAAATTATTTTACCTTTATATAGTGCTTCTAATTTACTGTTTTATGGCAGCATTCTGCATGCATGAGAACAGTCACAAGCTGGTGAAAAGGAGAAACAGAAGATACTTAATTTCATTCAAAGATAGTTTAATTTAATAATAGCAATACATGTGACTAATATTATCATACCTCACACACACACATCAACTGGGAAGAAAATTACTTAGGAAAAGCTACATTCACCAACGCCTATACAACCTTCAGGCAGCCCTTGAACGGATGCATGCTCAGCTCACTCTCTTCACCTTGTGAGCTATGTACTAAGGATTGCTGATATTCTGGAAATGCTGTTATCCTCACAGTTCTGCCAATGGTCACTGCCTTGCTCCCCTGCACTATATGCAAGTAACAGCCATGCTCATTTCATCATCCTTTTCTTCCTCTATTCACTGCTGTAACATCCAAATGTCTCATAAGTATCAATGAATATGTCTGTGCCACGGGAGGAAATTTTTGCTGCACTTGTTTTACAGATGGAGAAACAGAAACACACACACACACATTCCTGGCACCACACCGTGGGATGACCTGTACAGTCAGGATTAGAGCTGAAGACCTCCAAAACGTGCTGCCATATGCTCAGAGAACTGGAGAGGAAACAACTGAAATTACGAGCCCTGAACACTTGTGCTTCCACTTCATCTGGAGTACAAAAGGCAGGCAGACATTTACGGGCCCCTGCTGCCAGTCTGCGGCCCGTGAAGAGGATCTGGTTTGCCAGAACATATCACATCCACAGCCCAGCTTTAACCTTTCCAGCACCAAGGACTGTACATAATCCCAGCTGGGCACTAAAGCATTCAGTGGGTCCTGCTGACTGCCTCTGTGCCAGAAGTGCATGTGCCTCCTGGCAGTGGAAGCCAGGAGCAGCTCTGAGAGCCAGCCAGGAGCTCCTCAGCCACCGAGCGGGCTCCTGGCATCGCTCGCATCTGGCGAGCGCGGCTGCTTGGCCATGCAGCTCTGCTTGCACGAGCTGCCCCGCAAGCAAACCTTTCATCTCCCTTCCCACAGCAGGTCACAGAGGGGATAAGCCAATACCCTCCCCTTGCTGAGGGACACGAGTCTAAAACACCCTCAAGAACAAGGACAAGACAGGGTACTGGATCTATTTTCTCGCCCAGCTTTTAGGACATGATTTAATCACAATTTAGAATAAGTATCTAAGTCAGTGGACACCCAAAAATCCTACCTTGCCTCTTTGCAAGACTCTCTGCTACAAGTTTCACCAGCAGCAAACTCTCAATGTCTAATTTGATATTGTCTCTCCCCTAGCAGATCCCTTCCTTTTGATGTTTTAAGGATCATGAAAGGAACACGGTAATGACTGTATAGACAGCTATCAAAGCTGAAGTTCTTGAGCTCCACATTTAACACAATAATGTGTTTTCTATTAATTTCACGTTCAAAGACAACTATACTAAAATGCACTATTTACAAGTTCTAGCATTCATCAAAAAGACAGAAGGGATCAGAAATCTGCATTATTCTGTTATTCTGTTAATATCCTTCAGTGATGACCTTTCAAGTCAAGCTTGGACCCCACTTTGGCAAGTGAGACAAGGATACTGTAACATCTCAACACAGTTTACAGCCCTTGAATTATTTTATGTACATCATCTGCTCAGCTTGTTGCTGTACACTGTGAAAAACAATACTCTTAACCAAGGTCTGTAACATAACAGATATGGTTCCAGAAGCAGACTGAGACTGCACAGATAACCACAAATTCAGGACTACACATCTTTTGAGCGCCTTAATTATGTGATCTAAAAAATAAAATAGTGGTTTTTATTTTGTATTTTTCAAATGAAAAAGACAAATGCATTTCTTTAATAGATGAATTTACATGAAAGTGTTATAACTCAGCATGTCAGCAGAGCTTTAAATAATGGAAAAAAGTCTTTTATCCCATGCATTAGATAAAGGAAGTTAGGACCTGGGTCCAGAGTGAGGTTATCTGGAGCTTAGTTCTCTACACTATCTGCCCTGATGTGCTTATTCGGATGTCATCCTAGACTGGCATACAGTGGCTGAAGTCATTTGATACCCATGAGAGAACTACAGATTATTTATTCTTCTTTTCTTTTAAAGCAATGGTGTAGATCAATTCTTAGAGCTGAAGTTATCATCATCATTTTGATTACTTGGAAAAAAAGGAGTAACAACATAAAGAATGTGTTAGGCAGTTTAAATATGGGGATCATCTAATAATGCTGGAGTCTATCAGCTTGTTAGAACATAATTAACATTTAAAATGCTAGTCTTCAAAACAAAACAAACCTTCTTGAACTGTTTTAGTTTTAACTGTCTTCAGAAGTAGCTGTCAAGCTTGGTTCTTGCAACACTGCATTTGTCAACATGACTATAGTTGAAACAGCTGTTGTTTGATTTTCTATATTCTTGGGGCACAAATTCCCTTTTTTAACTCTTCCCCCTTCTGCTCCTGAGACTGGCTGGCCAAAACTGTAATGAAAGAACCTCTGTACGAAGCTCTCAGCTCAGTCACAACATGTTTTACTGCAGTGTACCACTGCAGGCTATGCTCCTCTCCAAAAGGAGGTTCCTATATATTTACAAGTACCAGCACAGGTGAGGCCTTGGGCTCCTCGTTGTCTGCAAAGTAGCTACAAACTTATCAACCACCAAAGTCTCTGAAGATTGAAGGGCATAATTTCAATAAGGGAATAACTGGAAGTATCTTTTAAAAGAAGAGTCAAATAAATGATTTTCATACCTGCAACTAAGCTATATTACCTTAGGCAAGTCACCATGTACGGGTGGAACCCAGTAGCTGTTTGCATTTCACTTTGCTTGTAATAAAGGACAAACAGCCCCCTCCAAGCCAAGGGGATTCACATTACCTGACCTTTGCTGCAGATGAAAGCAATCACACCACAGTTCAGCTGGCTTGCTCTAACTTGTTGGCCTGCAGGAGCAAGACTTTAACCCATAGCTACACTAATTCAAAACAACAAACAATATTACGATGTTTATAGTCTTGAAAACAAAAATTGCAGATCAAATGAAGGCATATAAAATTTTTAATATAGTTACAATGTAATGATTCCTAGAAGCCTTAGCCTTTGCAAATTCTGAGAACTATACAAGTTCAGAAAAAGTTTATTAAAATGTTCACAGTTTTTAGTTTTGGAAGAGTATCGTGGCATTTTTGCCAGCTATTCTAGGGTTTTATCAGTTTATAAGATGTCAAAAGGCAAAAAATGCCTTCATGTTTCTCATCCTGCATACAGAGAACACATGGGCACTTCATGCATAATACTACAGATAGTGTCTAACAATTAATGTAACAAGTTATCTCCATTCTATCATACTGTAGCATCCAATACTACTACTAATAATAGCATTTTTCCTTAGAAGAAATCTAGTTTTCATGTCAATAACTTCTAAAAACTGAATCCAATATTTAAGAAGTCCAGATAGAAACAGCTCTCAATCCTTAAATACTAACAAACATTTTTAAATTTTTTTAACATTTAAAATTGCTTTTAGGAAATGAGTACAGCCTGAAGCTGGTTAAATCACTTTTTCTTTGAAAATATTCTATCTCACCAGGCTGTTCTCCTTCCACGCTTCTGGGAATTTTGGTCTTTGCTTCTCTCTAGACACCAAGACTTGCATATCTTCAAAAGTGGGATGGTTTCCGACTTCAGTCTGGAAAGCCATCTGGTACTCTGGCACAGATTCCCCTGTTAGCAAAAGAGAGAAAGGAAAAAAAAATCAATCACAGATTAAAAGGCAGAGCAAAGGCTTTCAGCTGATGAAAGGTACTATCAAAGCTGCTGTCTATCGAGATGTTCCCCAGTTTCCCTAAAAGTCTAACTTCACTAAAAAAGCAGAATTAACTGCAAATGAATTAAGTGCTGTTCAGCAACCTTTCAAAGGACAGCATCCTCAGACTTTGCTGGTTCAGTGGCATATTTGGACTGTCTTGGAGCCTTAGGATGACACCTGCTTTCTGTGAAATGTCACTGAGTGATTATACTGTTGTACCTCAACAGTGAGGAAGCCCAGCAAGCCTTTCTGCACACAAAGTGCAGCTGTTTGACTATATAGACAATGCTACATTTTACATTCATTCTACATGCTGTGGCTTGGGAAAAAGATAGTGGATGTGGCACAATCTCACGTGTAAATTTGAAGTCGAATCCTTTTGGTTTATGTTACAGGTATGGAGGATGTCCCTGAATTTTCAATGGCACTATCATAAGTAAAAGTACAACTGACTGCAGTTCCATTAAGTCACAGCATTTTTTCATGAGGAAAGTCTGAAAGACACTTCAGGCACTTTTATCAGCTCTAACAACTGGAAGCACTGCCTTTGCCATCAGCCTAACTCTCAATGTTTTAAAACTCTGGACAATAATAACAATAACGTTCGAATGGCACTCGGCATGAGGGCTGCAAACCGCCTGAACAGGTAATTTCAAGCCTTTCAGCAGGGACCACGCCTTGCCCTCAGCTGCACCGTCCTGACAAGCACCACCTCGAACACTAGATGGCACTGACTTAATGGCAGAAGCAATTGAGGAAGCTACTTCCCTTCCCTTCTTCACTTGCAAAAGCAATGGATCCAGAGTAGCTTTGGTTGCTGGTGACACTTCCTATTATTACGGTTTTTTCCAAGTTCTTTCAGTTACCTGGGAAGAGGTCTGTACATCTCATGAATATCTCCCAGTAGATAAGGCCCAGTGCATACATATCCACTTGTTTCAAAGCAGATTCACAGTCCCTCAAGTTCACTGCTCCTTCAAGCACTTCTGGGGCCATATAGCGGATTGTACCGACCTGGGAAAACACAAAATCAAAGCTTCACATCAGGAAGTCATTTCAAAATTCAATTTTTTTTTTTTAATGCCATATTCTGTTTGGTATTGTCTACAGTAACGGAAAATGCAGCTCTCTTCTAATCAATGTCCTCAGCTTCTAGACTCTGAGAACTCTAGTCACAACAAAACCCTTCCCCTACTCTGTCGTTCTTTTGTATGTAGCAAAACAAAATAATTTTGCCCCTTAATGTTCTCATATGAAATATGATATAGCAGAAATGTCTCTTTTTCCTAAAATTACTCTGTTCAACACCAAGGTATGTATCATAATGAAAGAGAATCCTGCCGAACAATAAACTTGTTCTCTTTATTCCTGGATTGTCAGCAAGGCTCCACCCTACATCTTCCATAGTCAAAGGTTATTAACAGCCTAGGAAGACACCTATTAATTTTCACTAGGACATATGTAAGATTAGAGCACTCACTCATCAGTACTTGTAGAAGAGTATTTTGTCAAAGGACTATTCCATATCCTTGCATTTTAACAAGCAGTTTCTCTGTTTCTTCGTTGAGTAGGGGGAGACCTAGAAAGATCACCTGTGCACTGTATTTTCAATTTAGCACTTGCTTTCTAAGGGAGGGTGATTAACACTGTGAAACATATTCTTTGAATGAAATGAGAACTTTTTCTGTAAAAGCACAGACAACAACTACACTGAAGCACTAGGGACTTTCACTCTTGGTTTAAAATAGTCCCATTGTATTTCAGAAGCCTGTACTAGATGTCAAGTAGAAGATGTAGAAGGTGGCTTGTTACCATTTCCCAAAACCACTGAAGAATGTTCAGTCTTCAGTTAACACTTGCAGTAGAAGACTGAAGGGACCTGTACCACACTATTGCAGAGAACATGGCAACCAAACCTTCCTTGTGTCTTCTCACATCTCACGCAGAAGCTTCAGTCTGCCAATCCATCGCCGTTCAAAACAGTAGCTTTGTTTTGAGTGTTTTGAGAATAAAACCAGTTTCTTCCTACAGAGGCTTCAGCCACTTCTCAATCAGTTGCAGCCATTTCCCTTTACAGAAATTGTACCACCTGAACATGCACCTCATAACCCTCTGTACCTACCTCACTAATGGCTGCATTGTCTTCTTCACCTGGTCTGACCAGTCTGTTCCCAGTTAACTTCATGGAGAGTCCAAAATCACTGATGACACACGTTCCATCATTCTTCACCAGGACGTTGCGGCTGTTCAAGTCACGATGGGATATTGCAGGTTTGTAATGGTCTATTTGGACATATGAGAGGGCTTGTTACTATTTGAGCAATTCTACTGTTTGGCAAAATGAGAGAACCTCACTGTGTCTGCTCAGCTATGATAAACAGAGAAACAACTTATTTTTAGAAAGCTAACATTGCTGCTTCTTATAATGAGCTCCAGAGAATGCTGTCTATAGCAAACTGTCTGGCATTCAGAGTTTCACTCTATCTATACAATATATTAGGCTACTGCTAGATACAGTTCTAGTGTTTGCCAATTAACTTATTTCCAAGGGATATTTCAGCATGATTTTGGCAGTGGAGACATTGTGTACTTAAAAGCACAGACCTGCTGCCACAGCCCTAATAAACATTCCAAATACTGTTTCATATCCACATTCCCATGTCAAATACAGTACCAATTATTGACATTGTTAGGAATTAGCATTGGCACCTATTCAGAAGATACACAGACAATATTATTCCAGAGAGACTGAACATGTTCATCTTGCAAGGGATTTGATCTTTTCCAAAGAATAATCTCAGTTGTTCCTGGTTTATATGCGATTTATTTTGTTAGTAAAGCAGCCAGCACTACAGAACTCATTTTATTGTGGAATTTATTCTACTCCACGAGTTCCTTCCTAGCATTCATGGATTATGGCTGTCTCTCCTTTATGATGGAAGGCTTACACATTTTCTGGCTGCTAATGGACACACCTGTCTGCACATTTCAAAATGATGTAGTTAAGATGATAGCTGCAGTTTCAATGGCACATAGGAATACTGATTTAGGTATTTTCAGCACTTTTAACAGCATCTTTAGTAGTCATTCTTTGCTAGGGCTGATGCTTAACGCTTGGGATATATAGCGTGAAATTTTAATCCAAACATTAGCACCTTAATGTAGATATAATGAAACCAGCCTTCTATTTACTGCCAGAAAGCTAATGCTTCAGTGCTAGGCCATATTCTGCCGCCTGATACATCACAGATCCCAGAATATCTGCTTTATAATTTTGACACTACAGCTGCTGACATGTTGGCTGAAGCATGCAAACAGAGATATAAAGATACAAATCAACATGTCATCACAGCCAGTACTCTAATAAAATGTCTAAAGCCCAGCACTATTTGTACACAGCAAAGGCTAGGCCCAAACCCTTAGACAAAAATCAAGAGAGATGATAAATAAAACTACAGTGGAGTTAGAAGATTTAACTATATATTATACACTTCACACACAAACTAAAAATTGCTTTGGTGATTTGTTTCTAAACTGGAAAAACAGATGCAACACCTCATCTGTTTGCCCTCTGCTAGAGAGCCAGCCAGTGCTTCAGGTCTTCAGTAATCTGTTGCCATGATACAGCAGCACTGCACAACTCTGCCTCCTCCTCCTCCTGCCTCTCTCTGGGGCTCTCCCAGCTCTTACTCTGTGTTTTCACACAAAGGTCACACACAGAGCCCACAAGACCAGCTTGTTCAGAAGGAAAGAACTTATCAGAAGTTCTGAGCAATCTCTATTTGCATTCATCATTTTCTACTCACTGCACCGTCACAGAGAAAAAAAGAAAAGCAGGAATCTAATATCTGACAGAAATAAGAGTATCTTGGAGATCTTGGCATCCCTTCCTGGCCTTACCTCCTCGAGGCAGCTCCGTGTGCAGGTACGCCAAGCCCCGAGTTATAGAGTGTGCCAAACGACAAGAGCTCACCCAGTCACTTGTGTGGAGACTCAAATATTTGCACAAAGAACCCTAAAAAAAACCAACAAAAAAAGACAAAAAACACCCCCAGAGATTAAGATCATTGTCCAGTTGAATAACTCAAAATCTTTAGGAGAGTCAATTTTATCCATTGCTCCTGAAAGTTGTAAACCTGAAACTGCTTCTGTGTTTACACACATCTTCTAAAACACTAGATTGGACTGATGCTTCATTAAATTCCAGTGCTGCCATTTCATTTCTCTAAAGTGGAATGGAAATTTTGTCACAAAATAACAAGGAGTGCCTCTAGAAATAATGGTATTAATTATGAAAGTCTTGTTGCAGAACAGAAGATAGATAACTGCAGACATAACAACCTGGCTTTCTAAATAGTGGGCCTTAAACCATTACCACTTACAGAATGCTCAGTATCTCTCACTGGCCTCGCTATAATGTATTTATGTATCAAAACAAAAACACCCCAAAGGCAATTTCAAATAGGAGTGAGCCCACATGAACTGAAGAAACGTGAAAAAAAGAATGTCATGTTCCCCTTTTCTTGAAAGAGAAGCTACATGTGTAAAATTTTCTAGTAATTTGACATGAAATCTCTAAGAAAACTAAAAGGAAGTGTGTCAATTATAATATTGAGATATTCTAGAAACTGACACTGCTATCCAAAACAAGAGCCAGACCCTGCAAACTATGACACCTTTGAACAATTTTTAACGCAGTCCCCAATGACAATATACTTACACAAAATAAATTTCAAGCCTGAAGAATACATCATCCAGTTATCTCTGCATGCTTATTATATTTTTATGACTAAAAACTACCCTGGTTTTGTCTATTTAAGTCTGTCATCTTAAAGATGCACCAATGTGTAACACCTTATCAGAATTGTAACTAAATACATGTTATTGCAAAATAAGTTCTGTAACATTTGTTCATAAAAATTTGGTATGTACCCTTTGAATCCATTTGGAATCGACACTCAGGGACGTAACGCATGCACAACTCAGATGGAGGCACACAGATAGAAGAATTTAAAGTGACCAAAGTATTAGGCTTTTTTAAAATGCAGTGCTAAAACTAAAACCAAGTTCTTGACACTCCTTAATAGAATCACAAAAGTCTTTGTCCTTTTCAGGCTTAGTCTGCGAAGAACAAAGAACCCCTAAACAGATGACCTCCTCAGTGAAAACGCAGGCCAAACCTCACTCATACAGGTTTACACAATTTTTTTCATTGTTTAAAATGCTGTTATATGAACTTCAAATAGATTCTATAATACATTAAAAAGCTGTGAATCCACCTAGAAATGACTTATAGGAATTTCACATTTTTCCTTATTGTTTAAAGCTTTTTAAGAAAAACAAACACTTTTATTAGCAGCCAACTATCAACAGATAGCATTTGGCTTAGTGGGTTGAGATTCCAACCCATTCTAACGGAGGCCACAGGACTGTTGTCATGGTGTGACTGGGAAATACTCACTGTATGAAGTCTTAAACCAGCTTCAAGATCTTTCTGCTGCAGAACCTGCCCATCACCAGGTGTTTTTTAAGCTAGCTGAGGGCTGTGATTTTATGCTTTTAATGAAGTTCAATAAAAATGACAATCAGAAAAAGTTTTAGTCAAGATTTAGAGAGAGATAAATTTGTAATTAAGACGAGTTGTCAGAGTCACGAGTTATGTGTTAAATTGGGGACATTTGTTCTGATTATAACTTCTGATAAAACTGATGTTTTTACAATCAAAGATTCTATTTGTGTTTCAGTACAATTTTTCTGTTGTTCTAAAGGAACATGAGTGTCTGGCTACTTGGGTGATAATTCTGTGGCTATTACATATTTCCTACTATGTCATCCCTCCTTACTCACCTACTGCACCTCAGAGTATCATCAGAGCAGCACGTTGCTTGATAAAGACATGTATCATTCCTTTTATTACTTGCTCACCTACTTCCTTTGGTCTGAAGGCATGTTTGGATAATAACACAACCTGGGTCAAACCTAACTGCCTTGCTTTCACCAAGGTAACACCAAGAACAATTTTCTGTGTGAAAATGCTCTGGTTTGTGTGTTCTTATTTCCAAGAAGGAAAGTATTTTGAGGGAGAACAATGTTTCGGATGGGGAGTATTTCACCTGCACATCTTGTATTGGTTAGTCCTTATTGAAATCAGATTTATGGCTCCAGTTGGAACACTGCAATTGCCTTCTAGCAGGGCTGCCACACCAGCCTTGCTTCTCTGCTATTAACTCCACATAGAGCAGAACATCTGCTCACTGAATTACAGATCACACTGTGCATTAATTACACCTGCTGTGCACTTTTTCCAATGACTTCCAAACAACCAGTGGATTGATTTTAGACTAATCTTGCTGTTCTTAATACCATATTGGGAAAGAATCTGATAATATGATGTCATAAGCCTCATCTGTGCATTTAATCAGATCATTAACAGATCCTGTTTACATAAGCAACAAGACACAATTTTCAATCAAATTACATTTCAGCTGGAAATCCTTTCATTCAAAAAACCAGCAAAACCAGATCACCTGTGAAGACAGTTACGCTATGCCTTCCCAGGAGCAGAATACTCACTTGATTTCCCTTAACTCAATTACTTGAAAATCAGCCTGTTCTGCCAGAGCCGACGTGCTTTGCCACTGTCCAGCTGGTATGGGCACAACTGACCTTTTGCATGGTCACTTCCAGTTTCTGCAATCTCCTCTTAGATGCCTTTCTCTTACAGGATCTTACTGACATGATCAAGTGTGTTCTCACTTAAAAGTTCCAGCTAAAAGACTCCTCATATACTTGTGCTATGTTGCCTTCAGTTTGTATGTAGTGTATATACGTGCAAATACATATCTATATTTAAGGTATGTATTTATATGTGTTCATTTAACTTTCAACACAAGCATATACATGGAGCCTAAAAACCCTTAAGACAGGCCATCATTACTGCTACTTAGCACTGTTCTGCTCCTTTTTGCTATTCAAATAAGCAGCTTTTCTCCTACTGTCTCCATAAACAGATCAGGCTTCAGCCATCCCCTTTACACGCTCTAGGAAATACCACATGAGCTTGCTTACTTGAGACCAAAAAGCTCATTAAAAATATTATTTAACTGAATAACTAAGGTCTTTCCCACACACAGGCAAACTCCCATCCCAAGACAAAGAGTGAAACATAATTTTTTGCATTTTCATATATACAATGCCCCTATACATTTTATGATTTTTCATCAAAGCTATTCACATTCATACTGTGTATTTTTAAAATATTTTTTGTTTCCATATATGTGTGTGCATACACAGAGCATGAGGAACTCTAATCCATGACTTTGAGGAATATAAGCATTCAGTTAGCTAAGGAGATTTGAAAATATGGTTCTGGAAAGAAAGGCTGCCTCTTTGAGATGTGTTCTACATCATCAGTATATGCCACAGAAGGCTTGAAAGAAGATAAGAAGATAAAAAGGCAACATGATTTTTAGTACCACAAAGCAGTTTGACAACAATCTTGGAACTACTACATTTCACTGTAAAAAAAATCCACTATTTACAGTTACTGAGCAAGGTCATTAACTCCCGTAAGACAATGTCTTAATATTAAAAAATTTAAAATTTATTAAATTATTTTTAAGTAAAAACAACTCTTTAAATTCTGTCATTGAATGAGGACAGAATTGACTGAAAAAACTCTGCACCACAACCAAGAATAAATGTGCCAGAGCTAAGAATTTGTAGGACTACATTTGGTGGCACTAACTGGGAAATCTAAAAGGGTATTACAGTAAACCACAACAAAATGCATTAAAATTGTAATTTATATGGATTATTTTTACATTACTGTGCAAGAAGCACCAACAAAACCTAAAGTACATCCTTTTTATGTGACTATTCTTAGGATTCTGAACCAATGCAATAGATTTCCTTGAAGCACTTACATTGGGGTAATATTCCATCACCAACAAATACTCCATGCGGCCGTCTGCAGTGAATCTCTCATCGCCCACAATGAAGCGGGCGATGTTCTCGTGTTCCATCAGTGGAATCCTGTAAATGTTCCTCTCATTGACAAAGTTCTGACGGTTGGCAAAAGAAAAGACTTTCACAGCAACCGGCCGCTCATCGAGGGAGCCTTTATACACCGCTCCGTACCGGCCCCGGCCGATCAGCTGCAAAAAGCAGAAATCATTCGTTCACTAAAGAGCAGATGAAGACAAAATCCAAGTTTTCACTCGACAAAAAACTGTATGCTAACTTTTATCCTGACTTATGCTATAGAACTAGCAAAGATGGTGAATATTTTGTAATGAAAACCAGAATTAGAATGCTGTCTTGAAGACTATTTTGGAGCTGGAAACCTCAGCACAAGCCAATGCAGGTCTTACTAAATTGATCTATAGTCTGAATATCCAGTAAATATATCAAAAGTATTCTATTCGGTACTTTTATATATGGAATCGACGAAATACACATTTTGTGCTACTAATTCTCTTGTTAACTTTTGACTACTAAAGATTTATAGCTTTTATGTGATCAATTTCATTTCACTCCAGAGATCACAGGCATTAAGCTAAACATTTTAGGCTTAGGACAGTTTCTAAGCTGCACCTTTCAGGTTAGTAATAACAAAATATGCATTGCTAGTGCAAAATAGATGCCAAAAGAGGTAAACAGATTTTTACAGAAAGGAATAATTAATTCCTGACTACCTTTGAAGCTTTATTCCTGCCCCCACTATGTTAGACAGTCTTCAAGAATGGCCTTTCCCATCTCCATGGTAACTGAAGAAGAAAGATGCAATCTCTGCTCTACACCAAAATGATGGAACAACCTCCAGGAAGAGCCCTAATTTCTAAAGCTCAAAAAATTCTAACTGCGTAAGAATTTAAGCACCTATTTAAAATAATTTTCAGGAAGACCCATATATTAAACTAAGGATTTCACAAGCCTTTTTAAAAAATTTGTTAAATACCAACAAATGGAGGAGGAATGGAAAATAAAAGTGATAACAAAGTAATATTTCTAAAGATGATAAAATTGTCTTACAGGAAAGTTTTCAACAATAAAGTATAATTTAATGGAGAGACTTTCTGTTTCTCAGTCCTTTCATATCACTGGATTGCTAAGTGGCAGCAAGTCAGTTCAAGGTACAAACCTGGAATGTAATCTCCCCACAGAGATGTCCAAAGGCAAGCACAGGTCAAAACATTTGTCCTGCAACACCCTGTGACTGCAGGTGGGGAGTCAGCTCCTCAGGGTACAAGAAACAGGACAGAAGACACCACAGCACATCTCCCTACCAACAGTCTCCTTCTCCAAGACTGCATATCAGCATGACTGATTTCAGCTGGGGCTTTGCACACTTCTACAATACACACTGTTAAAGCTGTTGTAAACTCTGCCTCAAATACTTTTTGTTGCACCATTAGTGCAGCTCACACTGCACATCTCCAGTCTCCATCTCTAGGTGGGGTTTCTACCGGGTAAAAGAAAAGTACCACCCTGAATCTCAATTGTTCTACTCATTTCTTTCCCAGATAAAGTTTTTAAAAATTCCATATGTTCCATGTAGCATACCAACTGTAAGCATAACGTTTTGCAGTTTTGTGATAATAGATCTAACACCAAGCTCAACAGAAAGTTCTGATTGGCCTCTAGTTGCCATGGAGATAGACAGTGCCCCACACTGAAGAATGACTACACAAAAATGCACCACTACTGAAATATACTGCCCTATCTGTAGTATATTCCATATTCCAATTGTGTTACTAGAGAATTTAAAATTCCTGCTATAGGACACTGTACTAAAATCAAGAGGTGTCAATCAAAAAAGATGGATCTTTTGATGCAATGCTGAAATATAGCACATTCTAATTTCTCCCACTACCTCCCAGTGTTCCTTTTTTGTTCTCAAGGTAAAACACGTTCTAGTGAAAACCAACAATATTACTAAAAAAATTAGACAAAATATAAACTGCAGTAACCCCTTTTTAATTTCTTCTTGAAACTGTGATTTAGAAGAAAACATTACGGGAGCACTGATACATTCATTTCTGCAGCTATGCCTGGGAGGTGATATGACCACAAGCATGACACTGAATAAAAATGAAGGTTAAAAACTGAGTTGAATATTTACCTCTAACAACTTTAGATTATCCAGATCCAATGAGGGCTCTGATGCTGCTGCCTCCATCATGTTCATACTGTGCAAACCTTGTTTACGGTCTCCTGTGGAAGAGGGTGAGGAGAAAATCAGACAGTTTCCTTTCTGGACATTCTCCAAATGAAAAAAAATGCAACTTACCTGACACCTGACAGAAATACACATTGTAGGCAAGGACATAACAAGTAAAAAAGAGTCCTGGAAAATCTTCTCAATGTCAGCAAAATGAGCAGTGCAGGTGCTGATAAGCTACAAACTAGGTATCTGCTACACAATGATTTTGATCATTCAAAGTCACTGGCAGTAACTGTAAAGCATGTTCACCACCTCACTTAAACTGTGTTGAGCACAGGATTTGTGGAAGAAAAATGTGTCCCCAAAATACCAGCTTGGAGAAATCACAAATCTCTTCAAACAGTTATGAAAGGGATATCACCATAAAGTGTCAGAGAGGAGAAAGGGGAGCATTAGGTACAAGCATATAATAGGCACTGGGGAGAACAAAAGATACAACTTTGAGAAATAGCCACATGAAAAACTGAAAAAAACAAAGCCAGAAAGATGTTCAATCCCTACCTGCAAGCATCCTGTATCCAAAGAACAGAGCAGCAAACAGAACAGCCAGTACAGACACAGATGCCAGGGCAATAACAATGGTCTCATCTCGATGCAAAGAATGAGAAGAATCTGAAAGCAAACAAGATGAGGACTCTTAAATTGTAAATTTGAAAGAATCAACACTATAAAACATGTAATTGTTTTTACAACAACGAGAGGAAAAATGTAGTCTGGATTGTACAGCATCACACTAAACTCTTTTTCCTCTCAAAAACTAGGGATGGCAAAAGAGCTGATCAGCTCAAAACCAGCTGGGCACACATTTATCAGCAGCTTTCCCAGTCTTCCCTCGCCCTGTAGAGAGAGGCACAGACAGTAGAAAGTGAATTTTCTTTCTATCTGGCAAAGTTCAGCCCAGCCATACATGGCCAAGTTGATGCAGTCCTACTCTTCTATCTTGTGCCTTAATCGAGTTTCCTGGTATGAATCAGGTTTGTAACCTGTACAAGTTTCTTTTATTGTTTTTCCCAGGACAAAAATCTCACAAGAGTCTGCTCATTGTGCTGCAAATGTGATTAACATTGAATGTTTTGCATTCAAATATCTACACCATACATAAGTCCACTTAGGCAAATATTTCAAAATACTTTGGGGTTTTGATTTGTTTTGCGTCAGTGCACAGATAATTTTTGGCATAATTCTCACTCCTTAATTCACAAAAAGACAGAAGTATCTCAACAATAAAACACAAAACAAAATTAAACAACTAGTTTCATTAAGCCTTTTGTAAAACAGCATTTAATTTTTTGTCAAAATGTGAATATCTTGCTTGTTCATGTTTTTTTGGTTTTTGGGTTTTTTTCCCCAGAGGGTAAAAAAGACTTCATGAAAACTTTTGTTAGCATCTTGAAATGCTCCTCCATGTCAGACTCCAGTCTTGCTTCTTACAGGCATGTAAAAATCCAGCCACTTTAATATAAGAAATTACTAGTGCAGATACTCTTCTGATGTCAGAATCACTGGAATGTGGCACTACAAGACCTCATTTACTTTGGCTCCCAAACCAAGTTTGTGAACTATGTTTAAACTTGTCTTTTATATTGCAAAAAGTACTCCTTAAAAACTGTAGTGAGACCTAACTATGCTGAAACCACAAAATATAAAATGCATACAAGACTTAAACATGGGATACATTTTTAGGTGAGACTGAAATACAATTTATCCCAGTCTACACCAGCTGAATAAACTGACAAATTCACTTTTTTGGAATTGCATTTCAAAGAAATTAAACATGATTCACTACTTCAAACTCCCAGTGTGGACAGACACAAGAGAACCAGATAAGAAGAGAAAGCAAATCTCAAAGACAACAACTGGCATTTTTACATAACCATAATGGAAAGGGGAAATAATGAAAAGGTGGTAAAACAGAATGCCAGAGAGAATTTCAGCTGTGACAGAAGTATGTGAAAAATCACCTATCAAAACTAACATACAGCTCATATCTGATATATCCTTTAAATAAAAGGGAGCTTGTGATAATCACGATACCATCCAATTTTAGATTTGTTCTATCAAAAGAAATATCATCACTACTGGATTTGGTAAAATAAGTTTCAAAAAGAAGCTATGGCCATAGAGCACTGCAATGTGGAGTAAGAGCTGTGACTTCCATTGCAAGAAGAATAAAAGATCCATCTAAATTATTAATTCAGAACATACACATACATATGTATCAAAACCCACAACATCATAAAGGAAGCTCTTACATCATACAATGCTATATGAAACATTACACAAGTGTAAGATGATGAATAACTGCTGGTAGGGAAATGGTAGTTTTGACTTTCATATTTTTTATGAATGGAATTTACATTTTCTTGGGTTATCTTTTAAAATACATGTTAATTGTGGCAGGTTTTGCATCAGTTCAAGACGGGGCCTAGCAGGTACTAAGAAACAGCAGGTTTTGAGATATCTTTTTGTTACAATCTCAGCTGTATTTTCTTTGCACAATTAGCATGCAGCCATTTGCAACCTTCCCATCACCCAATAACCAGCAATCACTTCCACCCCGTTTGCCAAATGCTGTCTGACACCTAAGTCTGACTGCTCTTCTTTAGTTTTTTCATACAATCAAAGGGTTCACAACCCACCTCCATCAGGAGGGCCCCCGTAGTACCCTGGAATGGGATTTTGCTGTTCCTCCAAACCCAGCACAGCCCAGGGCAAGCGCACCCTGAGCACCAGCTCTGGCTGCCTCGGCACATTCCCCGTAGAAGCCTGTGAATGGTGGCATTCTGCAGCCTGGAGAGATGCTAGAAAATCTCAAGATAACATTTTGCACACCCAGCAGTTGAAAAACAAGTGGAGAAAAAAGATAATTTCTTTCTCCTTCCTTGATGGACCATTGCCTCTGGGGGCTTTTTCTCTCCAGTGGGTAGCTGTGCAGCCACCACGTAACCTCCCTGGCCTTCAAGAGGAAAGAATGTTTTAATTTTTTTTAAAGCACGTTTTTCTTAAAGAATCTTAGACTGGCTTATCTTGAACTAATTTTCAATTCTTATAAATATTTAAAAATAACACTGTCAACATTCCAACAGCCAAGACAGCTCTACAGTGTGAGTTACTATTGTCAGGGTGATGAGCAACATTTATAAATTTAAGAATAAACACAAATTGCGTAGTAAGTGTAAGTGAACAGCTCAATGGAAAGATGATATGCAGCTCAAAACAATGTGAGTAAAATGCTGCATGTGACAGCCAGTCCCTTCCCCGCAAGGACTTTTTGCTTGTAAATTTACATAAAAAGGAAAGCACAAAAACCCCACAATGGCAAAAGGCTCAGACAGCTCCAAAACCCCCACAAAAAGTGTCACTTCCATCAACCCTCTCTATCTGCTTTGTATGACAATAACTTTGCATGTTGTCAGATTATTGTTTCTTAAATAGAACGAAAAGGATACGCCACTTATCAACCCAGTTTTAAACCCTTCCAAAACATAAGAAAACTTACTAAATCACTACTTTTATGAATCCTTCTCTTTCTTCAGAAGTACTTCATCTTCAGACTTTTATACCATACTTACCTTTAAATGCTTAGCTAAGAAATGGTAGAAAAGCCAAAACCATATAGGACCTCTCAAGACATCTGCAGAGGGTCACATTTCCTCTTTTATCTATTTTTAAGTAATTAAAACATATTTTTATATACACATGCACAAGAGTAATTTTTTTTGTATTATTTGGAGACGCATTTTAACGAACTCACCAAAATACACATCAGTGTAGGTCAATAAAAGTAATCATTAACCTTTAAGCCAGGCACTTTTAAAGTAAGCATGCAAAATGCACATGTAAAGAAGTTTTGTTTCATGCTTTCTTCCATGAACTTATAGCCTGGGCCAAACAAATCACGACTCCTTATGATTAGGACATTCACTGTGAAAGCTATGGTTTGATACTACGTTTCCTCTCAGTAGCTCCAGACGCATAGCAGTACACAAACAATTTTTTCTGAATTTTGTTGGTCTTTGTTGGTCTTAAACTGTTAACAATCCCTCCCTCAAATCAGTGGACTCTGCTTTTAAAGTTTATTTAGGATGATCAGACACCCGCCCCACAGCTTCAGTATTTTTTCATCATGTCACTGTACAAACTGACTCTAAACATATATAACAACCATTCAACAACTCATTTGAGTTTTCTGGAATCATTATCAATATTTGGGTATTCAGTGACAAAGACCAATTGATTCAAAAACAAATTGTCCAACACTGTTTCCAAATCTCAGACCGGGAGTGCTGGTATCTCAGTAGTACTCCCAAACCAATGTATGGCATAAAAAAAGTGATAGCATAAAGAGCAGAATTAGCTGCATTCTCTAGAAAATCCCATGATCGACTGCTGAGCTAAATTCTACCTGCACTTGTACATAGAAGATCTCAGCAGAGCTTCTTCAGGTTTATGTTACTGTAACTGAAAGGAAGGTTAGTGCAGATCCTTGTTTCACTGCTATACTGAGGCTTTATTTACAGCTTCAACTTAGGCTCCCTGATCTACAATAAGATATGTCACAGCAAAAAATTAAAACCAACAGAAACTGCTGTAAGCCCCAAACAACCTTAAGAAACACTTTCTTATCCCATTTGGATGGGAAAGGGGAGCACTGCTCACAGGGCTACCAACTCTACAAGCAGCAGTTCAGAGATGACATTTAGAAGACACTGACAATGTACACACTTCTGTCTTGAAACATTTTGCCAGTAATCCTGATAGTAGTCAGCAGTTTACTAAAGTCTATCAATTGCATCACAAAGAAATATCACAGCAAATAGTGTTAAGTCCTCTTTTTTTTATTTATTTAGTAAGTAAAAGGAACAAAGCACGACTCATTAAAACAGAGACAACCTCCTTCTGGCTGGGGAGCAGCTGGTAACCAACAAGCCACCATTCCCAGAAGCATCCTGACCTCATCATCAATAAAGAGCTTGTTTTCAGGTTCCAAAAACCCGAGTACAACAGCTCCTGTGTACGGAGAAGGTACACACAAATAATTAGGAATGCATTTCAGAGCGAACTGTGAAAGGGAATGCTTCTAGTACTCGGTTAGGAGTGAGTCATCTGGCTGAAGCCAGCCCTGCACTTGGGATACTCCCTGCAGGCACTTCTACCACATTAAGCACTTCTCTCTCGTTTCTCAGGCATTACTGCCGTAACAGTTTCCAAGCACTTATACAGTATCTTTGATAAATTAAGTTTTTAAATTAAGCTTCCATATTACCACACAGGGAAGCTGCCTTCCTAACCTTCCCCAGGAATGACACAGAATGAAGAATACTGCCAATGCTAATGGCATCAGGAAGAATAATGTTTTTCCTTTAAATTAACTTTTCCACTACAAACATAAGCTTGTAATCTTAATTAATGCAAAAGTATTCCAATCTGTGCCTATGCCTGAAAAAACTTCTTTTATTTCTCTGTAATTTAACTTTTAAAAATTAAAGCCTCTTTTGTATGCTTCCTGTTTCCATACTTCAAAATTATTGCTGAAATTAGAAGGTATGAAGCGAATGGAACGGGAAATGAGGAGAAGGAGGGATTGTCTCCTCCCTGTGGCAGCTAAAAGCTGTCCAGAAAATTGCTCTCTACCACTACACAAGGTGCTGCACCTCGCAGGCTGAAGAGCTCCCTGGGACACCACAGAGGTCACTGTTATGATGACACATTTTAAGAGAGCCGTGAGAAAAGGCAGTAAGTGTTAACCAAGTTGAAAAACTAGGAATCCCAAGGGGAAAAATTTGATTGTATAATTAAAGACTGTATCCCAACATAAACACACAAAAGGATATGGCCTTTAAACTGCACAAGCAATGACACTGTTTCCTTCTAATATTTGCATATGAAACCTCAGTCTTTGGAATGTTTTTTCAATGCTATATATTTACATGGTGGTGATCATATAATAAAGGACATTTCCACATAAATTTCCACCAGATCTCTGTAGTGCTATTAAAGCTTTTCATTCCATTTTCAGAAATCTGCCTGCTCTTCATGTAAATTACTCACAGCTGTGTATCTGTCACACAGTAGTAAATAATTCTAGAAAATATATGTGTGTATTTAAGTTTAGATAAGCATTGTATAAAAACATTTTAGAGAAACATAGAATTATTCTATATAATGAAAAACAGTTTTAAAAATAATTACCTATGTTCCCACAGAATTTCTGGTAGCTATGTATCAGAAACCAAGTGGTCTTAGAGCTGATAGGTACCAAAATATTAATATTTATTTAATCTGCCATATCACAAATAAGTAGCAATGTTAGTCTTGAACAAGTAAGGAAAACACCATCCCTTAACCTTCACAGCCTGACAGTAACATCTGATTCTTCAAAACAACTACAGCTGTATGGACTCTGATCAAAGTCAGTAAAATTACACTGGGATTCAAAAGATCTGCCCATAGAGATCACTCTAAAAAGAAACAGAGTCTTCACGCCATCCTACAACTATTTCTTTGATGTGATAGATTCAATATGTTCATTGCCAATCTGTTGCAGAAGTCGCTCTTCCATTACGGAATCTTAATGATACTGAGGATGAGATCAGAAGGAAGAGGGAAAGCTTTCGGTTCAGTCTCCAGCGCAGCGCAAGACAGAAGGCTGCAGTGTGGGGCAATGTGGCCTTCAGCTGCAGATGACTGCAAATATGCTATGCAGATCAGAAAAGAGGCCTTTCAAGTGTATTTAATTCAACTTGCTTTTAAAGTCACATTTCTTTTCACAGTGGCCCTGCAGTTTTCATGACAGTGATAAGATCTCAGTCCTCTGAAAAAACATGCAATTAGCAATGTTTTCCAAGGCCTCACAGACCTCAATCACAATCTGTTTATCTGTTTTGTCTACACAAAGCTTGTATCAAACATGTCCCAGGAATTCTCCACAAGTAAAATACGCATCCCTTACTGCATGTTAGCAGCACATTCCAACCAAACCAGGCCTTTTTTTCCCTTCTCTTTTCTGGACATCAATCAACATTTCCTTCCAAGTAACTGACCACTGCCTCATTCCTGATCCACTGTCCTGCAGCAAGACAGTTCAGTCTTCATCACATCAGAGCAAATGATAAGAAAGTCTCCAATATAAACATTATGCCAAAACAACCCCAACTATTTTATGTAAATCCTACATTTGTTCAGTGCAGGGAGCAAATTGTGTAAGGAAAAAAAAAAACAAAACAAAGAGAACTTGTAGCAAAAAGAGACATAGTAGTCATTTGTATACCAGGGACATAGGTCAGACTATCATATAATGAAAACAAGAATCCCAAACACATTAAAATCTGTATTTTTAGTTAAGTTGGAGCTACAAGGTTGGAATACCTGAAAGTTATAGTTTACAGACCTTTACAATGAACTCCAGCAGGAGCTGTTCCCAATTTTCTATTAAATCTATGTGTAGCTGAGAACAATAAAAGGAAAAAACAGCATTTCCTAACAACTTTTGCTACAGACCCAACCAAGGTGCATGTTTTAAAACAACTGCTACCCTAATTCTATTTTATGAACCCCTGTATAAGAAGTAAGGTTGCATCTTTCCGTAAGCATTTGACAAATTATTAATAAAATTTAGATCCATGTCCAAGTTTTGCAATAGGACTATGAAATTATCAACATGACCATCTTCAATAGTTAAACCAAAGTTAAGGTAAGGAACACCACATAAAATTTCTGGAGGCACTTGAAGGCACAATGAAGTTAGCAAGATAACTTCTATGGAAGAGGAGTGAGCACAGTGCTCATGCAGATGGAAAACGCAATGGGAACTGTATTTTCTGTGGGAGATGGTGCAACATTCTTTAACAGAACAATCCTGCCAATCCATAACCCTGAGGCAATTTTCTTTCATAACTGAAAATGGATGTTTTCCCTGGACTTAAGAGCAAATCTCTGGTTTCTAGTCTATTGGCTTAGATGAAACAGAGAATTTGCACTCGCTTCCAATCATTCCAATATTTGAAGAAAAGATTTAAACAGTCACCAATATGTTTCCACTTTGCACTTAGCATCATCATATTTGACTGAATTTAAATTTTTATACAAAATCTTACATAATTATTGTAATAAGGTGTCCTTTATGACACATCTTTTAATGTTTCTCTCCACATCAGGAGAGCTAAAATTTCAATGCATTTTGCACATAATTGCATCACTGCATGGAACCTGGACAGTAAGAAAGCACCAGTCTCTCGTGAGACTTCCAGTAACACCACAACCTGGCAATCATGCATCACAGATCCCATCTGCCTCCTCAGTGAATGCCTCAAAACATCATAAAGCTTGGGCTGTAAAATTTATTTCCCATAACGTGCTTCAGAGGAATCCTGCTACAGCTAAAAGTCAGTCATCTGTGATGGCAGGGTTTCAGTGGGCAGATCTCTCTTCAAAAATCTGCTGCTGCAAAATGCAATTTGGATTTGAGCTGTGTCTCAAAGAGAAGGGCTCCCTCGCTGTCCCTGTAGCCAGGCAGTCCCAGAGGTGGAATCCCTTCCAGCGTCTCCGTCCTCCTCCAGTGTCCTGGCTGCCACCAAGCACCCAGTCAGGGCCAGGCTGTGGGCTTCAGATTGGCCTTTTTTGTTCATTTTGAATACTGAATGTTGCAATGATACATGAAACTTAAAAATGAAAAAAAAAATGAAAAAATGAAGCATGAGTGGTAATCTCTTTGGCAGAGGAGTGGGTTATGAATCCCTAACTGCTCTTCCTTTGATGACTAGATATAGAGAGGTCAATTAGCAGCTTGTTACATTTGTACAGAAGGAATTAATGAGTTCATAAAAACCCAACAGAACTTCTCTTTCTGCCTTTTCTTTGGGAGTTCAGGCATATTCAGTGTAATTTCTAACACCACTGAACAGACCCTTATAATCACTATGTATGTAAAATAAATAGCAATCCAATCAAAACTAAATTTAGATTATTCTTTCTGAAGTTCCCTATATACTGATAAATATTTGATTACTAGAGAGAGAAAAATATCTTGCCTCTATATTCAAATTGTTTTTGAGTACACCTCAACCTTACCTTTGAACTTAATGGAAAGCCAATTTAGCACTTAAGAACATACTGGGGAGATCTTCCATGTTGAAATAAAATCACCAGAAAAATGCTTTTTTAATAAAAATGCTAAAAACAACATTTACATTATCCCCCTATATTCATCTGGGACCAACAGGACTTCCCGCTTATCAAGCCAAATGGTAACACCAGCTTGAACACAATGGCACATTTCCAGCCTCTGTAAAACACTGATCAAAAAATACATGTGCCGCAATGGAAAAAAATGAGTATTTCAGAAAGCCTCTTTAAAGTTATTTCAAGTTATTTTAACTCCAACAAGCTCAATAGCTACATATTTCACGTCTGTAATGTTCCCAGGCACTAAAAATAGAGCCCAAAAAATGACATCAAAACACTGAAATGCCTGTTTCTATACGGGTGAGCAACCAACCAACCCCCAAAGGCTTCAGAAAAGGCAGCTCTGATCCCATGTGTTCACGAGCGCTGAAGCCCAGCATTGCTGTCTCCCCACGCTCCTACAAAACCCCACGCTGCCCCGGCAGCCGTTTCCTCGGCGGGAAGGCCGAGCCGGGCGCGAGCAGTGTGGGATGCGCGGGCCTGTCCCGGCAGGTTCGTGCCGGGCACACCCGAGGAGCCCGGTGCCTCTGCCCACGGCACGGCCCCGAGATGCCGTCCGCTCCCGCGCGGGCAGCGACACGGAGCGCTCGCGGGCTGTAAAACTGCACACCTCTCACTCACGTTCTGCAATATTCTTTTTTCCTGTCAACTTTAGCAACAGGCAATGAAGAATTAACTGATTTAATGGACATAATTGTGCAGGGTGTTTATTCCAAAATAATTTCCCTAAGCACGCAATGAAATCTGAATTATAGCACAATTTTAGGCAGCCAGCCTGTTTCAACTATAAACCCAAAATCAATACAAAGAGGGTGAGAACGAGTTCTTACAAAACCTTTCCTTACATTTTAGGTTTCCATCCTAGTACTGCAGATGTAATACTCTAAATCAGCTTAATATTGTAATCCTCAATTGTAATCCTCAAGTGTACCAAGTATTTTAGTACTAAAACTTAACTTTTCCTACTCTTTAATTCAAGAACATTTTTCTATACTTCTACTACAACTCAGTATAGCACACATTCTTGTACATAAGAAGTTTTGTGATTTTAAATTTGAAGGCCTGTGCTACAGAGTTAAACCAGTCTGATATTTTAGAAACATTCACAGTTAAAAGATTGTGTTTGTCTGGCTAATGCCAATTCAAATAATGCCCATGGTAGTCCAAAAGGCATGCATCTGCTCCAGCTCCTCCTATCCTGGTTTAGAAGGACAGACTAACATGAAAGTACATTTTCCCATTAATTCTGCCTCATACTCTCCTATTTTCCCCAATCATCTTTTCTACATGGACATATAATTTCTAACTTTAGCAAATTCTTTTTCTAGGACTTCAAAACCATTTTAGAAGTCTTCCAAAACTTTAAGGTGACAATAATCATTACATTTCTCCATGCTGTACTGGTTGGTCTTACCAGGTATTTCTCAGAAGAAATGGTTATTAGAAGGAATTGAGTGATGAAGCAGAAAGTGGGAAATTAGGGCCAGACAAAAATCCCCCTCCTATCTTGCTCCAGGGTGCTCAAGGATGCAGTGAACAGGATCTCCCCTTCTTTTCCTCAGGACCACAGGCTCTCTGATTCAGTCTGCATCAGTGTCTCTCCATGTCTCACTGCCATCCAGCACAGGCCATCCCTGAGGACTCTGCTCTCCCCTGTGTCCATGCCAGTGAGCGAAGGAGGGCAGCAGAGCAGCTGAACCTCTCCTGGTTCCTGCTGGAAGCAGCCTCTCCATCCCAGCTGAGAGGCCTTAGCAAGAGCTATTTCCCGCTACAGTCCTTGCCCAAACAGAGATTCAGCTCGTTTCCGGCCAGGAAAAACCTCTTTCTCATAGATACTTCACAGATACCAGATGCAGCTATTTGGGGACATCCTCAAGCATAAGGAAATGAAGGACAGAAAAGGCTGTGGAAATCTGACAAGGCCAGTGAGGAGGAGAGGCAGCAGCAGGGCCAGCACCTGGCAGGGCAGGAGGAGCTGAAAGAGTGAGAATGGCCCAGAAAGGAGAAAGGCTTTAAGCTCAGGAGGACCCCAGCAAAATCAATAGTCCCCACTGACACAGCTTCTGTTTCCAAGGCACCAGCTGGAGTGACCTTCTTCCAACAGAAAACTGCATCTTGTATGAGGGCACACGAGTGCATATTAGATATGTGTAAATGCATTTTTTTTTTCCTAAAGGAAAAAAATTTCCAGAACTTGAAATATAAAACAAAGAGAAACTCAGGATTGTACTTCTGGCTCTGATATGGAATAGCCTGATCTTAGGTAAGTTACTTTGCCTCTCAATGCTTTATGTTAGCTAGTTATATAATGGGAAAACAGTACCTTCCCTAACTTCAAAGGTTATTCTGTTTACTTTAAAATAGCATGAAGATGAAAAAGGCAATAATGATAAATAGCAATCCTTAGTTTGCACTTATGCAAAATCCTTCCACAGATCTAAGTACTTGATTTCAGATGAAATACAGATGTCGTTTGATGTTCAGTTCTGGCAGCACAAGTGCCAGCCCAGGCATCCCTCGCCTCCTACTCGCAGGTGCCTGTTCCAGCCCAGCGGTGCCCGACAGCTGCGCTGCACAACCACGGCTGTGCTGAGCAGGGAGCGGGCAATGCAAGCCAACGGGGAGACCATGGCAGGGCAGGAAGGACCATAGCTAAGGCAACATCCCTGCCAAAATAAATAGACATCAGTCAAGTACAAAGGCTGGTATCAAAGCTATCAATTCGTCTTACAGCTGACTTCACTTGTTTAACATGTTCTGTCTGCCCTACGGTAACAAACTCGTTCCAAACCAGGAATAAATATTTCAACACAAATCTGAATAGGTCATGAGAAGACATTTCATAATCCTATGGAAATGACTTGTTAACGATGCTGGAATCTGCATGATTGCTAGATAAATTTCACAGACTGAATAAAACTTACATATGGAATGACATGGCTTCTGTAACCCTTCTACTTTACACTTCTTTTCCATGTAATAATTTTTTTAATATCAATCCCTGAACTTGTCACAACCCTGAATATTGGTTTCAGCTGTTTTAATGATGCTGTACAATTAAACTGTAAGTCTGAGACTGATATCTTCACAAGACACTTATTTACACAGATACTGTAGAAATTAGAATGTAAAAAGCAGCCTTTTAAAAACCTGAATACAAAGAAGTCTTCTGTCAATCGAATTTACTCAAATCCTGACCGTACCATGAAATCCTATTAAATGAAAGGCAAAAACCTCAAGCCCCGTTAAGCAAGTAGAAAACCTTTTTTTCGCAAAACAAAAAAATAAAATTAAATTTGAGACTGACTCCTTTCCGACAGGTGTTCCTGCTTTAACCCATCACAAAATACATACAGTCAGAGGCAAGGCTTTCAAATGGTTCTTCTGGTTCCCAACTGGTCACCATCAAAGCATTTCTACACTTCACTGAAGACACTTTTAATACATACTTGTTTGGTCACTCAAAATTTAAGACACCCTCAATCACTAGTCTAGGTTTAGGAATATGTAACTCTAGAAGCTCCATCAAAGCGAAAATGCATAACCAGGACAAAAAATGAGGATTTATGACTGCAAATCAACTTCATGCTTTCAACCTTAACTATGGTTTGTTTGCTGAGGTTTTTTCTGCTTGTTTTCCTTGCTTATTCCTTCTAACAATTCACAGGTAATCACACCAGTTATGCCTCTGAGGAGATATTGTCCTATTATTGCTTTAGACAAGAGTTCTGTTTCCCAATCCATCCTTTCAAAGAGGAAATCCAAGTGTTCTGTGAGTTCCATGGTGCTTACAAAACACACGCTTTATTTTTCTTTCTAAACTACCCTTTGCTGAAAGGTTTCAAATCCTGGTAATGCCTGTCAGGAGCCCAGTTCACTGCAAAAATATACCAAGTTGTCAAGTACCCACCACATTTCTACCAAAAAATCAAAAGATAGGTACATTACAGGTGGAAGCTGATGGCATTTGCAAGAACCTATTTGCTTCTCAGAAGAAAAACAACCTGCAGCTAATAGCACCTACTTGGTAAGTGTTTCATTTTATAACCATCTAGAATGAATGGAATAGCCTGCCTTCCAATCTCATTTCAAGGGCTCCATCATAACACAGGCCAGCATCACGCCAGTAGCATTTTTGGGAATAACACTGTTACATAACCCATTACAGTGATTACAAATACATTAAAGCAGTGAAGAAATTCATGTCATGCTTCTGGCATCAGGCATGCTAGGCCACTCGTTTGGTTCCTCTTGAGCAGAAACTGTAAATGCCTAAAAAGTGGTCATTTCAATTCTTATACAAGATTCAAAAATAGAAAAAAATAGAAAAAAAATCCAAATTGACCTGTTTATGTTTATGTTCACCTACCAACTCACTCATAAATTCAAATGTAAGTGTGCAGGCATAAAACAAACATGTCCTTGATGAACATTTAGATGACATATGATCTCAGCTCATGAAATACTCGATGCTGTGTTCCCTTACATTACAGGAAGCTTGTTCCACAGCAATAACAGCACGGTGACCACACAGCCAGATCCTTCTCAAACGTAGGACTGTGCTCGCCTCCACTCCCTGCTCTGAGCAGTCCACTACAGATTTAATATTACACACCAGCTCAGTGTAGAATCAAGCTCAGAAGAGTCAGGACAAACTGTTCAGACTGATCTCTTTAGTACCTTATTGCACCTGGTCTATTCTGGAATATCTAATGAAATCAAGGATGCAAAACTTACAAGTTTTCCCCCATTAGCAATATTTAATTATTTTTGTCTTCATGACAGGTATCTAACATCCCAAGACTATTATGAAAACTTTCTCCCCACAATAGTTCGATGTTTTCAGTTTTAATCAAAAAATAAAATCAAACCAACCAACTGACCAAAAAAATCCTTCTACCAAAAACAACGTTCCCAAAAAACGTTTAACCGTTGAAAAAAAGGAAAAGTAATGTTAGCATACCTGAGCTATACAATGAAATCTCAAATCAGTTTAAAACCTTTTTCTTGATGCCCTCCCTCCCACTGCTATTACTCACTGTTCTCTTAGTGGCAGACAGAAGCTGTCTGCTATTTAACTCTGCAGAGCTGGGCAGGGACAGCCCACACGTCCCTGGGCTCAGTCCCCGCGCGCCGGCCCGAGCAGCGCTGGCAGGGGCTGTGAGGCCTGGGGACAGCTCCCCACGCGCCCGGCACCGCGCTCCCACACGTGTGTGTGTCTCTGGGGTTGCAGGCTGTGCTTGTGTCACCCCCACACCGTTTGAGTTTGCTCCAGAGGGGCTGCGAATGCCTCTGCAGCTGGGAGTGTCTCAGGTAGGGCTGTGCAGGCTCTGCTCAGCCAGACCCACGTGTGGGGGCACGGCCCAGCCTCACCTGCACAGGTAACAAGTGCAGGATTGCTCTGCTGACAGGGATGATAAAGGCAGAGAAACTCAAGTTACTCTTCAGTCATTAAAAAGCTGTTCAAAACACGGACAAAATATTTTCTAGATGTTCGTCCATCGCTGATTTCTCTGGCTTTCTACACCTTATTTTGCAGTAAGTGTTCACTGCTTTCCCACGGCACGTGGGGCAGCAGTGTCTGGACCTGCATTCAAAGGAAGAACATTGCTCAGTGGAATTCACTGTGGCTCAGTCAGCATCATCCATTTTGCCTTAGTCACTGCAATTATATCCTCAGAGAACAGAAATGGAGGAAAACAGAACCACAGTAAGAACATAACCAATTTGTATTTGCTGCAGTTTGGATTTCTAGCCTGTCAGGAGTTCATGCTGGTGTGAATGTGGGTATTTTCATCAGCTTGGGGGTTATTTTGCCTGTTTTTTTCTGTTGGGGGGTGGTTTTGGGTTTTTCTTCTTTTTGAAGTTTTTATCTGTGTGTTGTTTTGGGTTTAGTTTTTTTTTTTTAAACAGTAAAACCTCCCAGGTCAAAGGAATATACACATATAAAAACTGTTCTTCTGTTTTATAACACTAGTACTAATTTATTTGGGTTTAAAGTTCTATTTCTAAAAGCATCACTACTTTTAGAGCGGGTTAATGCTTTAATAGGAGAAACAGAAGTATGACCAAGCAACAATGATCTCAGTGGCTCCATATAGATGGTTTAGCTGTCTAGAGCACGTATGAGCCATGTATTCCTTCAGATAAACATGTCCAGTTTGTGAACAGATCAATACACAGGGCTCTGAACCATGATTCAAAGATAATGGGAATGTTTTTATTTGGCATAGGAAAAAACAATCACTTTAACTGCTACAGCTCCAATATTTCTATTTCCTGTCCTAGCATTACAAAAGTGAGAAGTGTTTTTACACAGAATGCAAAGATACCTTACACCCTTGCTCAAACTATATATAGTTTAGAAGTCAATATGAATGTCTGAAACAAGAAATTTTTTGCTAGTCTCAGAAAATATTTACAGGCCTGTAAGCAGATTCTAAATGAGCCTCATGCTGCCAGTCTAAAGGAAGGCAAAAATCCAAGCCAAAGTCAAAAGATGTCTATTATCATTCACAGATACTTCAGAAACTTTTAGGAAATAATAATGCCAAGAAACATATATGCATTATTTCGTAGGCTCAACCTTTAAAATAAATGCATAAAACTGTAGTGCTTAAACACAGTCCACCTCACTGGAACCTTCAAAGGAATTTAAAAGAACTGGATCACAAACTCCCATCTCACTGCAACTTGGTACTAATGTCTTAGAAAAACAAATCCTTCCTCAGATCTCTCAGAAAATGACAAATCTATCTTTCTAATTCAAATTAAGAGAAATGAAGCACAATTAAATTTAAAAAAAAGCCCTTAGAGATTGAATTTCTAACTTCTCACTAGACATATCTATATAGCAAATTTTTTTCCATTAATCGATTCTGCATGGAAGTATCCTACACAAATAAACTGAAATAAGGTAAAGCTCTGTACGTTATATTTTAATGCTAATTAATATATTGATTTATTTCAAAATAACAGATGTGTTACAGAATAAGCATCTTAGTATCCCAAAAATTAAATACTGATAAACAAACCAAACTTCTGACAAAGCAAGGACTGTCTACATAAATCTGATGTTCACTTTTATAGAAAGATCAATACCTATTCTGATACTGAAAACACAGAAGCTAATAAACAACAACAACAAAATCTGCAGATCTCTAACAGCTTACATAAAAAATCAAATTTCCTACCACAACACTCAGTCCTAATGAGAATTGCAACAGGGGAAAGTCTCTGTCACACATAAAAATAGACACAACACTCAATGTCCCAATGTTAATGCTTACGTATTAGTGTCCATAGCAACACCGCATCATTCATTTTATTTATTAAATACAAAACAGCAAAAATAATAATAATAGTGAGCGGTGTACATCAACAACAGCTATTTCAATATAGAAGAAAGGAACATTCCCAAACCTATCATGGAAAGAGAACAAAACTATGATGTGACTGGGAAGAGTAGCACCACAAAGTATCAAGATAAAATAAAAAGACACAAAGAAATACTCGGTATGGGCAGACAGAAGTAGTTGTGGATTGAGAATCTCAATTCTTTAAACTTCATTTAAGTCTCACTATAACTTTTCCAGGAACTCCCCTCACCCTACTCTGCCCAATTAGCCACAGAGTAAGCTTTTTTTGTTACACAACCAATACAAATATAAATAGACTTTTGGTATCAACTAGAATGCCTGTTTGCTCTAAGTACAATTATGATCATGGGAATCTTCACCAAGATTTTAGTGAATATACTATCATCATCTCCCATTTGGACAGCACCTATAGGAGTTATTCCATCTTGAAAATAGCAGCTTTGAAAGACCCTGCAATTGGTGTATAATCAGGGGTAACATGACCAGGAGCACACTGGTGCCTTCCAGCTTGCATTGGTTCCCTGGATGCTCTACAAACTCTGTTTTTCAAGCACATGGGTTCTGTTAGCCAGAAAGCCAAAAGATCACTTCAGGTGACTTCAAAACAGCCCTGACATCTCAGTGCTTCAGAAATAATGGAGATAGCTATAGCCAGGATGACACATGTCAGGAGCTACATGCCCAGTTGTGAAACTTCACATTCAGAATTCCAGAGTTAGTCACAAGTTCACAATCCAAACACTTGAGGCACTTACCGGAATTTGCCACTCACTTTTTTAATAAAAAGGACATAAGCATTTCTTTGTAAAGAAAACTAATTTAAAACCCTGATCCCCAATATCCAAGAAGGATGAAGGGAAAGAGAGAAGCTGTAGCTTCTACCAAATATAGCTCCTAACCCTTTTTATACTCCCATTAGAAGACGCTCCAACAGCCCAGTGTGAAAGAAATCAAATCATATAAAGAGGTGTGTCAGTGCACATATACAAAGATAAGCACAGACTTATCTAAGTCTTGAGTTCAGGCTTTGGCTGCAGTGCCTCCAAGCCAGATCCAGCCTGGCATGGTGCTGCCCTGCAGCTTTTGCTCCCTGGTTTGGGGGAGTGTGGCTGTCTCTGCTCACAGCCTGCTCTGCACCAGCCTCTGCTCTGCAGGAACCACCTGCCAGCTAACCTACATAATTCCAGCTCTTTTAAACACTTTGTCTAAAGGTAATTCAAGTGTCCTTAGAAACAACTTATAACACTGTTCTAAAAAAATGCTTTATTTACCTACAGCTCCTAAAATTGTGCCATATTGAAATGTCATTAGCATTTTACCTCCAGATAGCATCCTCTCTTAAGATGCATTGTATGCTATGTCATAAGGAGACAGAAATCAATGTTAAGTAATGTATTAGATTTTCTGGATCACAATATTTTTCAGATAAATAAAAATAAAATCAAAAAAGGCTCAATAGCAAACTGTGATTAATGACCAACTGTGAAGAGCCAACGTATTTTGTCTGTCTGGACTTACAGTCTCCTCTGAGGAGGCAGAGTTCCAATGTGCTGAGCTATAGCTGCAACTCAGGTAAGACTGCAAAGCAGCTGGGCTAACAGGCTATTCTAAGGCTAAGTCAAATGCCAAGAACCTAAAGCTTTCTTCATAAATTGTATCCATTTCAAAATCCAGGGGGTAAAATGCACTGGACAAAATCATGATATAGGATCAGATTTTTGTTAGCAAGCATCACACATAGGACAGAAACAAATGAGGCTTACTGAAAATGTCTAATTAAGGTGCAAGAAAAAGACATGAAAGGTTTTCCATGATC
The DNA here is from genome assembly GCA_013398175.1 of Climacteris rufus. Taxonomy (NCBI): domain Eukaryota; kingdom Metazoa; phylum Chordata; class Aves; order Passeriformes; family Climacteridae; genus Climacteris; species Climacteris rufus. The sequence continues at coordinate 211,453 of VZRZ01002289.1, read as the reverse complement.
TAAACACTAGTCTACACAGATGAGCCTAATAGCACTGAACAGCAAATAACAGACCTGGTGTTTGTAAGCGATCTTCTGTTTTGCACTTACCAGCTCCAGTCCCCAGTCTGCCCCTTACTATGTCAGTAGTCTGAGGACAAAAACTATTACTGTACTGGGCATGGTGTGGGAATTTATTAGCAGTAGCTGGCAACACCTAGCAGTGCTTTATAAATCAAACTTCACAGAGCTTTTGCTTCTTTTAATCTTAACTCCATTCATTTAAAAATTGTTCAAGAAAACCAGAGTAGAGCCATGCTAAAAATCCAGACTGAGGAATGCTCTGTGGTTAACATGGCAGGACCAAGGGGGTTATGAGAAACAGTGTTCTCAGCAAGCCCAGCAGTTCCAGGCTGCCCAGGGAGATACAACTGCAGCATTTTGAAGCTAATGCCCTCTGTCAGGAGCTGGAGCTGTGGAGCAGCCTGTGCACAGCCATTTCTGCCATTCCAGCTCACTGCAAGGAGCCTTTAGCATGACAAGACAGAGAAAGCAGGAGATCAACACAGCCAACGTGAAAATAAACATTTGAAAAAGCACAGGACATAGACAAGTAGAACATCCACAAAACATAAACAGTGTTTCCATTTTGCTTGGCAATTACTTCAATGTACAGTATCTTGGCTAATTCAGCCAGTATACTTTGTTGAGGAGAGTTACCTAAACAAAATTCACAAGTCTTTAAAGGAGAAATGCTTCCACAGTGGTGTAGTCTTTTAAGTCCCAATGAAATGTTAAAATTTACAGCACCCAGTCTTAACACTTTTGAGGAATAGTTATTAGAAGTCTATTGCTACTACTACCACACCATCAGAAAGCCTGTCAATCTCTAATGTCACCCAAAAGTGCACTGATATGTCAACCTGCCTTCCAGAGAGCTCCTACTATTTCTCAAATTATTTATGTTGTTAGGTAGCAGTGTAGGGCTTGTTTAGAATAATGATGATACTGTACACATGCATTACATTGCATACTGCAGCATGTGAATAAAGACGTAAGAAGTATAGCACCCTTTTCAATTCTCCACTTTGCCTTGAGATGAGGCAGAACAACTCCTTATCTGCTCCCTTTCTTATTTACAGTCCAGTTTTCCACTAATGCATTCTGAAAGAGCACCATTCTTAGGAGCCTTATCTACCTTCACCTTGCACCCGTCAGACATTCACAACAAAGCCCCCATGTACGCTGTCACAAAAGATATCTGCTAATGATGGCACTGGATTTATTATACAACAATATAAAAGTCTGACAATACTCAGCATTCCCAGTAAATGGAAAAAGTATCTTTACTATATTTGTATTACCCAAAGATATTTGCAGATTTTTAAACTCTTGTAAGTGCATAAAATGTAAGCAAGTAATTTCCAGCTGAAATGCAAATTAGTGCCTCAGGAACTGCACATGATACAAGACTGTGAACCACTTATTTACAGATACTGGTTAACTTAAAATGCACATTTTCACTGTTACTGAAGGTGGCAAACCACAATGATTACATTACAAAAAATTTGTGTTTTCTTTCTTCATTTTAGATCTTAAATGTGAATAAAGTAGTTGCTGTGTAGTACCAGAAATAAGGATACTTCAAGCATGACAAAGATGCAGATCAGACAATTGTATCAAACAAACAAGCTAAAAGCTAGGCTCAGAGCTACTTAAGAATTGAGATCTCTACAGACTCAAGAAAAATATGTCTAGCCTGTGGAAACAAGGTGCAAATATAGCCCTAGCACTTCACAAACACACTATATTGCAATGTCAAGATATAGAAAAAAATACCACCTTGCATCCAAAAAAAGGCCTTTTTAGATTCCAGCATATTTTTAAAAGAACTTTGCAAAGATTCTTGTTCTCAGACCTCCAGGTCATAATGCAGTACTAATTCCTGGAGTTACCTTGCACAGCTTTTCTGTCAAGTGTGCTCCAACAGGAGTCTGACAAAGCAATAAGGAATGTACTCGTAAAAGGAAAAAAAAAAAGAGTGCTTGGGTTTTTGGTGGTTTTTGTAAAAATAATATTTGAAATATTTCTGCTTTTTCAAACAAATATATTCACTCTTTTAACACAATTTTCAGTGTTTTGTGGGTTTGGTGCATAACAGAAATCTAAAAATATTTCCAAAACATTTCAATGGCAATGCAAGTAAAACACTCCAATTTCATCTTCCTGATTAAATGTTTCTGTAAGAGAAAAAAATTTACACATACAGTTGTCTGCCTAAGGAGGCTCTGCCTTCACAGCTAACATTTCATATGCAGACTCCAATTTCACATCAAAGCTTTACTTTTAAATTCAGTAAAGATTCAAGTTTAATCTCAGGAGACTATAATGTCTTAGAAGTTAAAACAGTAAGTGCTGCTACCAACAATCTTTAAGAGATTCTGCTTTTGATAGATTCAGTTTTAATGGGAAACTGAACTGAAGTTACTCAACAAGCATTACCAGTTATCTTAGGAGACTTGCAAAACATTCCACTGATTCTACAGAAATTAAGGCTTTCACTTGAATTTCTAAACAACCTTCTATACCAATCCCTTCAATACAGTGCTGCCTGCAACGACTTTCACTTCTACTCTTTCTCCCCCACATAACCCACAATACCATCACTTTTCCCTCAATTGCAACAACACAAGACACAGCCTTAATTAGGAAGTGTTTCTAAAATGTTATCACTAAGCAGTTGTAGCAATGTGCACCCAGTGTCACAGCCCCCTCTGCAGTTAATTAATTTCCTGTAACCAAATAAACAGAAAAAAAAAGGCCCACTAAGCACATCACTTCAGACAAACAGGCAACTGAAGGTTCAAGAAAATACACATTTGTCAGCAGCTGGCTAAAAATCCAAATATTTCATAACTAAGCCAGTATATTAAAGAATTATTTTTTTAAAGCCCTACTTTTTGTTTTTACCATCTATTAGCTGCTCCAATCTCTTTTAACAGAGACACATACTAAGAAATGTCCATGCACATTCACCTGTCTCTCTTTCAGCAGTTCAGCAACTTCATTTTCTACAGTGCCCTAAAATAACTTCCTTGGAAGCACAGTATCATCTTCTTGCATCAAATACTCAGTTGTCTCAAAGTGAACTGATTTTTTTAAGAGATATTAAGGCCCTTAATTACTGTCCTAATATTTCCTTCCCTGCCTTACAACATAGTGAAGGTACATTAACAACATAGAATGCCTTGTTTCTTCACTGAAGAGGTGACTGACTCCCTGTCATTTCAAGGGTACAAGTTTTAATCCTTGTTTGGATCAGTCCCACCTTCATCTTTTAATACCCAAGATCTGCTACCTTGCAAAGGTTTGCAATTTCCCCTTTACTATTCATCTAAATAACCTGAAAAAGAAATAGTAGTGCACGTGAAGGAAAAAGTTTATTTACAGAGCATTTTTTCTTAGATTAAGCAGATCAGAAATTAAAGACCAGTTTAAACATCACCTACAAACTGAGCTGATCAGGTACTGCAACCCAGCCGAAGTAAATGAATTTCCATTATAAATTAGTATTGGATGCTGCTCTCTGAAAAAAGCAGTTCAGGACAGCTGAGAGTGAGCAGGGCTATAACTTTCCAAAATTAGCCTGACATGATCTAATTCAGCTTCAGTGGGAGTTAAATTGAGCCACGTGCCCTCAGCTGCATGAGTCTGTTGCCTCTCAAAAACAATAGTTAAATGAAAACTGTCTTACTACTACCATAATTAACCTGTCCCAGCCACATACATTAGTAATTACTTTTTTTTTAATGGTAGCTTTTGTCAAAGTTTCCCCAAAATTCCATGAGCACTTAAAGATAGACTTTTACATACATATTTTATATACATAGCAAGAAGGCTGGCAAAGAAAGGCGAGGATGTTATGTTGGAAAGATAAACCCATCTATCAGTGTTTCAGAATAAAGAATGACTTCCTTCACTGTGTGAGGCAGTCTCTTTCTATCCAAAACTCAGTGCTCATATTTAACAGAAGTTTCTTAAATCCTCTAAAAATTGCAGCCACTGTTTGCTGTTATGAGATGAAAATCCTGTATAATTTTCAACCACATGTACCAGTAACCATTCAACTGTTGCTGCCAGGGATTTTTTCCATATATCACACAAATACATCACCTGTCATACAAAAATATATTCTTAACATTCAGTTGCTGCTACATTCATTTATTTGCAGCTTCAGGAATGCAGCCTTGAGGAAAAAAATGATTAAAAACTGCTCTTCCATCTTGATGTTATTTTAATGTGAATGTTTCATTACAGCAATATATCTATGACCAACAAGGGAGATATTTTAAGTCTTCAGCTATTTAAACTCTATTTAACTGGCCATTATGAATGATTGAGGAACTAATGAATTTGTCTTCAGAACAGCCTCAGAATTTAGGAAGCATTTTGTAGCCATAAGAGGCAGATATTTAGCAAGTCTCAAACTAAACATTTGACAAAGCCAACAAAGTAAACACACATGTCAAAACACTGACCCAGGGAGCCATAGTTGGCCCTTTTTAGATAGGGTTAAGGGGTATATGAGGATACTGGCTGAAGTTAAGATGGAATTGGTTTTTGGTACATTTTTGGTGAAAACACAAGATGGAAGAACAATGAATCTATCCATGAGCTATTTATCACAGAACAATAAAGTATATCTTTCCCCAAAAGTGCAAGTCTAAGACTGAGGATGAGTGATTGTTTTTGAACTTCTGCATTTGAGTTGCTCCAAACTCCGCAGACAAATCTTGAGATCAGAAACAAACACCATTCTCCAGCCACTACTTCTCCTGGCATCAGGAAGCAGCTATCTTAATCTTTGCATGTTTAATACCTTCAGACTGTGGCTTCCAGACTACAACCCATCCTACTGCATTTGCAAAATTCTAGCTGGAGGGATTAGCAACCAACAGCCACTCAAATCTGCCTGGATTATCTTTAGGATAGAAGAGAAGCATGTTATGACTACTAAAATGCATGATTGTTTTAAATTACCAGCTGCACATTAAGAAACAGAAAGGATTAAATTTAAAGCTTCAAGAACCTGTTTGTCCTCAATCTTATTTTTCATTTTTATAAAAGTTTTATTACAAGACAGGATGGATTACATGTATTTATACTCTGATCAAATATGAATTTTAAAAAAATTATAAAAAAAAAGCTATTCTGTTCTACAGATACACTTGTGAGATACATGCTTTGACATCCTAAAAACAACACTGACATTATCTTAAATATTACACTTAATTTTTCTAATTGCTATATGTTATGACAATGATAATTTGATATATCTAACATGTATTGAGATCTTAACTTACTTTTTGTCTTCTTGAACCACTTATAGTCTAGCTCCATCTTTCAACACACCACTGTTAATTATAATACAAAAATTGCAACTAAAAGACTGTATAAAGTAACTGCTTTATTCCTCCATTATTTTTCTAGATGGATTTAGCTCAGGTGCCTGACAGTATTGTGCTGTTTTCACAGATCCTGCATATAGCTGCAAGGAAACATTTTTAAAAGAATGACTGCAATTTTCCTGAAAACTTAAGCTTTAAATTGATTAGGCTCATCAGCAAGGTTTTCAGGTTCCATTAGTTTTCAAACTATAGCTGAATTTCTAACTGTTACTCCAGGAACTTTTTAGTCTGTGTGATTTTACTGGTAAGTAGAAGAAAAACATTTACAAATACTTAGTTAACTGCTGGCTGAATTCATCAGGCTTCACGTAATTGTACACCAGTCACCTCTGCTTTGAAATTTCCAGTCATATGTACAATTACCTTACCTTGGGCCATTCAAGAACTATGTATCAAAAATACAGACGAAAAATAGTGCTCTTACAGTTTACAGGCTATAGTGAAATAACCTTCTGCAGAAGATTTCCCATGTGACTGTGACCTGTTCAATTTAATAACCTAAAAGGTATGGTAACACAGATTGCCACAACCTGTGCAGCTAACCTTGCTAATGCCCTTAAAGCATTCTGACAACTATAACAGAAAGGCTGAAAGAGTGCCCAAGAAAGGTACCTAGTCACTAATACAAAGCTCACCAGCCACACCATAAAAACTCAACTTTGCCAAAGCAAGAATTCTGTACTTAATGGTGAGGTGCCAAAATAAAACCTTACAGCACCAAAATGGGTTCTGGAAGGAGTTGATAGCCCAAGAACACTCCAGCACTTGGAATGGGAGTCAGTAATATTGCAGGGGTCTTTGTGCCACAAGGCTCCCTGCTTTTTCAGCCTTCCAGCTTCCTCGAGTATCCTGTACCTCCACAGTTCTACAAGTGCTGGATATAAACAGCCAGGAGCAGCCCCATCTCTGTCAGATGCAGCAAGGGTAGAGCTTTACAAAGAAAACACCAGAGTGGCAAATGAGGCCATCCTTGCTGCTGGAATGGCCCATCTCCATCTCTTAACCCAGTCAAGGCAGACAGACAACTGTGCTCTGCAGCAACCTACTTTGCTTATGCTTATCCCTAAAGCCAAATTTGCCTATTATGAAAATGGAAGGTGACACAATAACATAAAACAGTTTGAGTCAGTAGAAATATATGGTGCAGCACTCAATTACAGCTGGGTGAACTGAGGACTGTTACAGATTTAATTGCCCCACACACACACACTTTGCAAGTCAAGATAGATCTTTCAGTATTAAAAATTCAATTTAAAAATTATTTTAAGATCTTAATGCTCAATAACCAAATTAATTCAGCTTGTAATTTCTATCCTTGGAGAAGAACAAGCACAATTCATTTTGTAGGAACCTGGTCTTCCCATTTTGAGGGGAAAGAAAGGGACAAGGAATTATCTTTACACATCTTTTTCCTCCTATTTAATTGCCCTGCACCACACTAACTCCAGTCCCACTTGGGGAGCCCAATCTTCTGGCTATTACCAGAGCCAAGCAGAGTCTGTTCTGCACTGCGCAGTGCTGAGACACTGATTCCAAATGGTCACTGTCTAGTGGTTCTACAAATAGTACTGTCAACCAAAAGGCTTATCAACTTTCCATAGCCATTCATATCGTAAGGACTTTCCAAGAAAAAGGTGACTGGTTTTTAGCAAGCTAAGCCCACATTTTGATCAGACTTACTTAAAAATACTAGACCCTACAGCCACTTTTGAAAGCACCAGTAATTGAAGCTATGAGTATCTTCACACTGAAGTTCATTCAAATACTCGTTCCTAAACACAAGCTATTCTTTTTGCATTCTACAGCTGTAAATGCTATCCAATTAGACATCTTCATTTCACAAAATACTTTCCATTGATAAAGAACGTTTGACATACAGAACAGTAGTGCCTGCATTTACACACCCAAATTTATTCAACTTCTCTTTCACGATTCTTATTTAGAAAAGGCTATCCAAATGTTTAGATTAGGCCACTAACTCAGCTTCTTTACAGGTTCTTAACTTTTGGAACACAGCATAACAGTGTGCCTACTAGTTATGATCTTGCTTCTCTCACAGCAGGTTAAGGGGTCTGATCCCTTGATTTGGATCCATATTTGAGGTTGACTTTACAATAAATAACACAAAATTACATTGCCCAAACTAGTATTCTTTGAACGATATGTCCTTTAGGAGAGTTACACGAAAGAAATAAGTCAGATTTCAGAGTTCTGTAAGACTGTTGAGAGAATCTTAGCAGTCTGATACAAGACCAGTTCTACCACTCAAAACTTCCTGTGATCCATGACTGAACAGACAGGCCAGACTTCCCACAGGTACTGTAGTGTTAATGGAACTACTGGCCTGTTTTCAACAGAAGTCATGAATCCTTCTGAATACCTTCACAGGCTCATGAAATTGGGCATCCAAATATCAAAACATACAAGATTAGAGATGATTTTGGGAAATGAAATCTGCATTCAGCAGTTGCCTATACAAACAACCCTCTTGTAAGCATTTAGCTCATTCTTCGTGGAGCGCTGTGGAATATGAGTGTGACAAACTTCATAGGGAAAAGCTTTGTTCTGATTGCCATCTCTGTGACATAAAAATAGAAAGGTCATAGGTTTCACATTTAACAGTACCATGAAAGAACGATCTTTCCCCAAAATTTTTACACCCTGAAAGGACAGAGACAGAAACATCTGACTTACTGAAAGGTGTTGTATCAGTAGGGTCAGGAGGCGGGAAGTTTTCTGTGAAGTTGACATTACACAAGTCCGTGCTACAGCAGCAGAAGCGGTATGTTCCATTCTGAATCAAGGAAGGGGTGGTTGTAACTATACACTCTTCAAAGTGACACTCCTGTGGGTCTCCTATATGAGACCAGCAACCTGCAAAAAGAGGCAAATTGCGCAATTTTTTTAAAAGTAAGCATAAAATTAGTTCTACTGACTGGATAAACACACCTACAGAAATCCATACATTACCTACTTAAAGATTATGGAGTGGGGTGAAAACAGTTATAATAATTTGCTTGTCTGACTTTATTACCACCTTTCAAACCAAAACTTGAAGAATTTCTTTTAGAACTCCCTACAGCCAAGGAGAAGAAAACACAGGGCGGGGATGAAGGCCAACATCAGCTGTCACCTTAATATGACAAAACCTGAATTCCTGAGCCTTCTGAGTAGAAGTATGACATTCCCCATTTCTCAGATACCACAGACCATATGACCACTCTCTGGTCCACAGTCTAGATGAATTGTGACATAGTCCCTTCTTTAGGCCACAAGGCTGCATCTATAGTTTGGTGCTTCTTGCATAATTTTCAAAATTCTGTCCTTCCTCCTTTTTAACATCACTGGACTTTTCTACAGGATCACAATTTATTTCCTGGTTAATACCAGGCCCTTTGTCCCTGCAGCAACTGTTCCTTCCCAAGTATGGTCAATAGATAAATGTCATTTATCCACAAATGCCTGGAAGGGAAAGAGGCAGCAGTGGGGCAGAGGTGAGCAGTCAGACTGCTCCCTTCAGCAGATTGCCAGATCAAACATGAGTTGCAGACTATAACTCCACAGGCTGTTTGTAAATACCAGCTGCACTTTCATTCAGCCTCATACTACATTAACTTGCATCCAAGTAACAAAGAGAAGAGTCCCTGAGAATGGTAGTGAAAACGTCTCCAGCAACTGCAAGGCCCTTCACCCCTCCTGTCTTCACTGAATTACAGTACTGATATGTGACAGTTGTGAGCTATAGCTGCAATTTCCTTTGTAAACAAACATCCAATCAATACAAACATATATTTTTTGCTTAATGAGACACTTATTGTTAAATTTATCATTACATCAATACATATACTGAAATTCAAGACAGCCATCTTCCTCTGGACATCCTAAGTAACAGGAAATTTGACTGCTTTTTCTTTCAACTCTGCATTCATGTCTTTGGTCTCTTCTAGAAGTCATTCATCTCAAACAAACTTTCTGTTCACATTTAAAATTGCTAAATGGGAAGTTTAAAATCATGCATTTGTACAACGTACAAGAAGTCAGTTTAGCTGCTGTGCATTTTTGTATCAGTTGGCTAGATCACAAAAAGGTGAAACAAGCAGCAAAACCACTGCACTTAAACGGAACTGTTACATACCTTGTTTCACAAGATGTATGTCTCCTTCTCGTGTTTTTTCCCAAAGTCCATAGCAGGTACTACCCTTCATGCACAAAATTGTGCCATTCTCCTGGGAGATTCGGCTCTCACTGATTCCATGGTCCTGCTGATAAGGGTCTTTAAATGCACACAGCCGCTCCTCACTCTGGGTAGCTTTAGCCAAAGAAAGAAAAATAATGTTTGTCAGTGATTCTATGCATAAAATATTAACTTTAATAAAAGGATGATTAAGGTCTTCTGAAAAGATACATTCAAACCACCCTGAATTACATGTATATGTTCTTTAAACTGTACTCCCACAGTCAGAAACAAAAATGAAGTATATCCCAAAGTTTCTTTAACAGAGAGGACAAAAAACCCTTGGCAGACGTCACAAGATGAATGTGCAAATGTTTGAAGCTCATAGGTGCAGAATGAAAATGTCATTGCAGAGTCTGCCATCATCTGCATCGCATGTCCTTGAGCACAATTACACAACTGTTTGCTGTTTTCTTCAATGACCACATGTGCTGCTTAACTGTTTCCACCTCTTAAACCAAGATGATCTTTTTCAGTCTGCCGTCCAACCCAATGCCTAACAAATTCAGAGGGCTTTTTCCACTCTCTTGCTAATGACCTGTCTCTTTTTCCTCCATGTTGCTCAGCCTCTGCACTGATATTTACTGCTTTTTGCTCAGCAGCCAATCAGTGTGAGCTCTTTTACACAACTTCACTCATGACCAACCACAAAAATACCAACAACAAAGTAAAGCCCATACAATCGACCAGCAGCTCTGGGAAACACTGCCTGTAAACAGGAGCAATGCAGCAGGTAAAGCCTTCCTGTGAAATGTCCAGCAGGAACATCATAAAACATACAAAAAGAGTTCAAAACCAAATATGCCCTACCACTTGAAAAGTTTTTTGTTTTTTCAGTAAGACAAAACCAGTGCCACCCACAAAAAGTAAACTGATTTTTACATAGGTATTTCATCAACAAACTCCAAAAACGTAGTATCTTAACAACTCATGTTTTAACTGCCTGTGTCATCTTCTCTCTAGGAAGAGTAAAAACATTCAAACAATGAATTTTTCAGAAAGGCATCAAGTTCAAGATAAATAAATCCTACATCTGTAGTGATATATTTAGAATATTTTCATTCTTCTATTAATGATTTCATAAAATGCATGGAAAGCTAGATGTGTAACTACAAGGCACTTAAATATTATTTAGAAGTACAGCTCAGCAAACATCCAATCACAGCAAGAACTTCTACTACGTATTTCAATAACTAGATTTCATCCAGTTCTTTAACTGCCATCAAAGCATTGGCAGCAAAAAGATGCAAGGTAAAGTAGATTGGTCCTTTGGGAAAAACAGATTTGCAACTTACAATAAAATTATAGCATATGTAATTATAAATTATTAAAGGCACTGTATAAAGTAGCTCCTCACAGATGGTTTATTTATTTGATCATTCTTCAGCACTGGCCCCAAAGAGCCACGTTTCAGCAAGGCAAACATATGCAAAAACACTGCTTCACTGTGTCAGCAGTGCGGGTGATTAGGTAATAAAAAGAAAAACCAAGAGACTTGGATCCATGTGTCTCACTTTTAAGGTTGGTACTATTCATTAAGGAGTCAAAATCTGTAATTCTTTTATGCTGAGACATAAATTGCTCCACTATCCAGGCCAGCATTCTGTCAGTGTTTCCCAGTTTATTCTGTGGCAGTAGTAACTAAAATAGCACAACTTAGCTGATTTTTCTAGTGGGCTGGTAGGGCGTGTACGATCAGTTGAGCTGTGTCGGCTCAGCGGGGGTAAAACTCTCAGCTGAGGAGACAGGAACTTCTTAAGCCACTGTAATTCAATCACTTGCAGCTCCACACACTCTGAGGACCTGGCTGGCAGGCCATGCTGCTCACCCACCTCTCCCAACTCTGGTCAGTGCACTTTACATCTGGAACTACAGTTTTGCAGTGATAAATACATTTATTACGAAGCAGTGTCTTACTCAATATTCAGAAAGTCAGTTGCCTACATTTCGTATCCAATTTTTTCAATCTCTATGAGCAGAGTTAGTCAAGTTACTGAGTACAAAAAGGTCACACATTAACAGGCAGCATATGCTGCCTCCAGCAGAACTTGCCAGTTGCACGCTGTAGTTTTATTCTCAGAACAGCTGAGTATGCCAGGCGTGAAGCATCTGTCCTGCATTCTCTGCTCCATGACATGGGGCTGGCCAGGAAACAACGGAGGAAAGGACAGGACCCCACTGCCATAAGGGAACAGAATCTGACTAACTTTTTGAAAATTGAAAGAAGAAAAACCTATCACAGAATTGCAATTTTCAAGACAGAATGGGACAGAAGTATACAGCCTTGTGAAATAGGACATATCTGCTCTGAGGGACCGTACAAAGCTTTTAAAACCTGTTGCATATGATAGCTGAGTGGGGCTAAGGCCATCCAAGATCTGGTTGTTTACAAAATGCTCAAATTGCTGCAAGATAAGCCCTTTCATAACTTGTCTCTATTGTGAAAAATTAATTTGAAAGAACAAAATTTATGGAACAGACACAGAAATCTGGTTTCCTTATTAAACAGAAAAAAGTAATTCCAGGAAAGTTTACTTTAATAATACCTCAATATGTTAAAACTAAAAAAAACCCTTTAAACCTATGAACTAATGGAAGAACAAAAAAGTCCAAAACAAACCAAAATCTTTTGGGTTTGCCTTGGACTCAGAAAAAAATGACATGTATCACGTCTGTGCTCCAGAGACTGAGACAGCTTTAACTGCTTACTTTTAAGGTCTCTTAATCTTTCTATAAAACTCTTAGGATCAAGGTTGGGAGGTAAGAATACGAGAAGATACTCGAAAAAAGAAAAGTTATTAACTATCATGCTGTCCAACTATACACTACAGAAAATAAAAGTAACCACCAAAGGCTTTTCTGATTTAAAAAGATTGTATTGCTCTTTTAGAATACCTGCAGAGGGGACAAAGGGGCAAGCATGAGAAAATACAACACACAGAGCTAGCAACCTGAGTGTCTATCAGTCTTCTTGCAAAGTAAGAAAAATACAAGTTAACTTGACACAATTTAATGTCAGATGATCTCAGTGGGAAACTTTTCCAACAAAAAATAAAGGTTACTCATCCAACAACTAGAGTTTTCATGCTGATCACTGCACATTCCTGCTTCGATTATAACTTGGAGAAGCACAGCCCCTGTGGGAGCAGTACCCACTGCAATACTCTTCTGACCCCTGCCCCTTCCCTGATGGCACAGAACATCTGGAGAACAGGGGACATGGAACAAAAGCTACTTTATTTTTCTCTGTGGCCTCTGTATGTCCATTGTTGAAGTTGTAACGCCGAAGAAAATTGGATAGGGCATTCAGATGTACAGAAACCATCCTGAGGAACAACAGAATAGATGCCTCTTCAGCCACTTCAGTTCCTTTGCACGATTTCAGTACATTCCTGCTCTGAGATTTCCTTCTTCCAGGCAGTGGAAACTAGTCAGGTTTAAAAACTTTTAGTACTAGAATACTTCTAGGTCAGGTCTTGAAAGCAGCCTCCAGTGTGAGTATGCCTTAAGCCTTGCCCAAAAGAAGTACTACAAAATACTACTACAAAAACCACACAAAAGTGCTGGAGTGCCTCTTCTAAAGTCGACCTATTTCAACAGAAATCTTACTCTTCAAGGTAAAATACTGTTGTTCATTTGATTTACACATGTTCCACATGGATGACCTTTTTTGTCAGTTTTCAGTCATCATGGGAACCAACAGGAATGCAGGGTGCATTCAGAGCTGAAACACATCTTCCTGTCCCTTGGGAGCTGTGCACATGCAACGTTTGAGGGCAGCCACTAACACCCTCTGTAGCAGCTTAGCTGGAAACAATTCCAAAGCTGCTTCTCCATGCTTGGAGATATTTGAAAACCATCTGGATATGGTCCCAGGCATCTGGCTCTAGGTGACCCTGCCTGAGCAAGGGCTTAGACAAGATGACCTTCAGAAGTCCCTCCCAACCTCAACCATTCTGTAATTCTTGCATATCTCCAAGTACTCAATGTGCAGTAAACAGAAAAATTATTCCTCCATTGGGCTACGTGCTCTTTTTTGTCTCTGAGGCAGGTGGGATGGTAGGGTAAGACTAGGACTACTGGATTCTCTTGTTTGTCTTCAGTTCAAATAGATCCAAACCCAAGGAAATACCTTAATGTTAAGATCTTCATTAAACAACAAGAGCAATTAAAATAAATAACTTATCCTATGAAGACTGAGGCTCCTGAACTGCTCCATTTGATACATGCAGTTCATTTGCTTCTTGTCAGAACCATGCAGGGCAAAGCCCCCCAAGACAGGTGCACTCACCAGATATTACGGAGCCATGAGCAGCACACTGTGCACTGCTCCTCTCCTTACAGATTCTGCAGACCCACGATGCGCCAGCAATGTATTCTCAAATCAGCAAAATACAGAAGCCATTTACAGATCAAGCTATACAGTGCATCTGCCCAGACATGAAATGTTGCCGCATACAAACAAAACCAACACCCAGCACCAGAGTAAGTGGCAGCACAGGTCTCACAGGACATCTGCTGCATGACTGAAGTTATCCTTCAGAGCCCTGAATTTATCTTTATAAGGCAAATTTCATAGTAAACGACATTTGTTTATCACACAGAACTCATGATACATTCAGGTCTTTTCTAATTAACTCTTTAACGAAAGGCCATGAGAGAGATTTTGAAACAAACAAACAACTGAATGCCTACATTTCACACACCACTGAAAAATTTGCTTCTGCAGACAACTGCGGAAGCAACAGATAGGCTGACACTGAAGAGGATAAAAAGTAAAACCCAAACAACAAATGATGAAGGATTTATAATGAAATGTCAATTTTCCATTCCTCTTAAACTTGCATACCAGACAAACTGTGTCAAAATAATTCAACAGAAATAGTAAAATGAACTCAAGATTCTTTTCTCTCATCCAGCAGAGGTTTCTAATGAAGACAAGAGGGAAAGGTGCCATTCCCAGAAGCTCTACCAAGGGAAAAACGAGTGAGAGCATGGCAAGCTCTTCCATTCCCTATCATAAACCAGAAAAAAAACCCCAAAACCCTCAAACTTAGTTCTGTTGCTCTCCAACCCATTTTACACCTCTATTTATAAAAAAATACACTTTTCTATCCAGTTTCAGAAACATTCTTAAACTATGAGTGGCATTAGAATGGAACATGGATGCTTCAAGCAGTCATCTAAAGAAAAGTAAATGTTCTGAGCTTTCCTGCTTGGCTGCCATTACTGGGGAGTCTGATCACCACATGCACTTGTAACAGACTTTAAATCAATCAGATTGTGAAAACTTCTTGTCATATTCTGAGAACAGGGAAACAGAATACATTAAATTACTTTCCTAAAATCACAAAGAAACTGGGAATTGTCCATAGTTTCCCAAGTCCATCCTGTGGCTCACTCTTACTGGCAGAGTGCTCTTGGGGCATGGAGTCCATCCCTGTACCACTATACAGCCTCAAGAAAAAGACCAGGGCTTCAGGAATTTCCTTTTGGCATATGGCTCAGGTGATTTACCATCTCAGAACTAATCAGTTCTACTGTCAACAACAACAACAAATGAATGTTATCACAAAAAAATACTATCTAGATATTTTCAGTATTTTCTCTCTGTAACCACACTGCTATTTCCAGCTACTCAGAAACAGAGAACTGATTCACACCGATAAGTGAGTTCTCTGTTCACTACAAAAATACCCTTAGGTAAGTTTACTATTTGAATGTTTGCCTTTTTCCCCACTAAACACATTTCTGAACAACAAAGAAGAGAGGAAAATTGCAAGTGTATCTCTCATGTCAGAAATGTTGTGTACGATTAACATACAATTCATCCATACTAGGACGAGATTAAACAAATATGTTGCTATTGCTTTTAATATATTCATTCTTTCATGATTACTCTGTGTTCTAGGAAAACGTAATTACTGAAAACAATGAAAAATACCAAAAATCACAGGAATCCAATTGCAAATCCCTAGAACATGAGTCATGTTTTCATGAATAGCATCGGAAGTCAGTGCCATTAGTACCTCACTGACGCTTCCTGACCTCGCATCTATTCAGTGCGCTATGTACAATTCACAGCAAGTGCGCAGTGAGGGGGAAAGGAAAGAAAAAAACACTCAAATGTTACTCAAATGCTACTCCACGGTCTAATTGTTGGCATTAAAGATAGACAAATAAATAAATAGAACTTTTGCCACTTTATGATTAATGGCAGGCAAAACATTTCGTGACTCAACAGTCACAAATGAAAGAATCTGAGATAACAGAAGGTAACAGAAGAGAAACTCGCACGCAAGCTACAAGAACAGACCTGCGAGCATCACAGACCACACACAGGGTACCATGTTGGTAATTACACCAACTGCCTTCAAGTCCACATACGTGAAGACTTGTAAAAAAAAGGGAAATAAAGAAAAAGGTTTCCAAGCATTTGTTTGCCTGCAATGGGATTTCTTTAAATACAGGCCACCATACATTCAACTGGGAATCCCAGTAGGCTTCAACAGATTTGTTTTGAAAGATTGAGATTCTTCTGTAACTTGTCCTTTCAATTAGTGAGATTTTCATCAAAACAGCCCTAGACACAAAACCTGTTTTATTTTGGCCCTGTCAGCTTTCTGTAGTGTTCTGTTATTTACACAATACAGGGAAACATCATTGCCCTCGAGGCAGGGTTATGAGATAGCATGTGTCTTCATAATGCAAACTGTTAAATGGAAGGTGCACATCAGGAGGCTCCTCTGAGTATATCTTTTCAAATACTGATAGCTGAATTCTGGTGTGATGTACAGAGAAACAGAATCTTGAAGGAATCACTTAGCAAGCACTCTAATGCTGCTTTTTCAATCTTTTTCTCCTCAGAGGTTTTAATTACAAGTATTTCTAAATGTGTACCCACTTATATTAAAATACATCACAAACAGATGTCTTTTGAAGGAAGTCATGCTTCTCCAGACAGACCACCCTTAATAGCAACTTAGAGTGGGAGGAAAGAGAGCTAAAATGCTGATAATCTTTCATGTATTTACACCTCCAGTATTCTACTTCACAGCATGTTTGACCAACTGCATAGCAGGGATCTGCACTGACTGGTCAGGAAAACAAATAAGGCGTCTGCCTAAGGATTAGGCATGAGGGCACGAAGGTCCAAACTAACCCAAAATGGCCTGGAGACTTTCTGAGCAAGAGGTCAGGTGCACAGTGCAACACACAGCAAGGGAATGTCTGGTCAGGCAGGCTGCACAGCCTATTGCTTTATAGCAAACTTTCACGTCAACAGTCCTCCAGATGGGCTCCAAAGTGCAACCACTGGACTAACATTTTAAAGATATGAAGACAAAATAATGGAAATCTGCACAAGAGAATACAGTAGAACTTCTAGGAGGGAGGCAAGTAAAGAAAACTGCTTCAGAAATGTGCATGTGGTCATATTTTCCTCTCCTCCTTAGGAAAAAGGGGGCAATTTAAAAAAATCACAACCATTAACTATTTTACAGGACATATTATGTATCTCAAGATACACTGCAAAATATATTTTGACAATAAACCCCTTACAGTTTATACTCAGTGTTAAAATCTGGAATAATCTTTTCACAGTACTGCATGTCCTCAGCCTTCATTGATGAAAATTATTTTGGTTTTGTCTGTTTTTGCTGACTAACATCACAGTTTCAAATGCTGGCAATTACACGGAGCCAGGCTTTGATTTGGAACTAGTGCCAAAACTAAAATGAATGCTAGTACTGATACCCATTTTGAAATGATTGACTGCACATGCAGATGACAAAATCACTTATGTTCATTACAAGGTCCTTGGCCCTCAGAACAGCACTGGACTAGAAAATTCAGGAGTCTTTTTTCTGTATATGGATATACTTTAGTCTTTCCTTCTCCTCAATCTAGCTTTCAAGCAAGCAAGTAATTCTGTACTGAAGGCCTTGTTCTCCTTCTCCCCACATTCACTCTCAAAGGAAGTGTTACCTGAGAAGAACACAGCTTAAGCAAGAGGAGCTATGTAGGAAAGAACCAGGATGGCAGAGATTTATTGCTAGCAGCTGACAAATTATGTAGTTCCCAAACGCTGCCAGATTTTATGAAAAGATACCTGAGCCTACTGCCAATAAAGTGTGTCACTGCTTATTTCTACAACTTTCTAATTGTTTCTCAGGACTACCAGACCACCTTGCTGTGCAAACCTCACCCAAACCACACATAACCACAGATTCAAAATTTTATCCATCTGGCAAGAGCACAAGATGTGGTGGCAAGTAAGCTAGCAACACCTGTGTTTTGGGTCAAAATTAAAGAATTTGAAGCAAATTTGAACAGTTAGTACTGGCTTACATCAAGAGGCTGAGGCATTTTCCAGCTGATATACGGGAAGAGATTTGAGCTGAATCTGTAATGAGGATATCCCTCATTGACTCAGCAGGGTCAGAGAAGGACAAACTGCAGATTAAAACCAAGTGTCCTAAGTCTCAACTACAGCCATAACCTTTACTTGACCTTTGACTACCTTGTCTTGGGGCACTAATCAGAGCTTTCCCCAACTTACAAGATCTCCTCCACAAAGTATACAACTAAACAAGAAATTGAATCTGCCTCTCTCAGTGATTCAGCATTTTCCTTAATATTGTTTTATACCTGTGTTCAGCTGGCACGCAGTTAGGACATTTGTTTTTATTTTTTAAGTCTGTCTAGTTCAGCAGGTTTCTTCCTTCAATCTTTTTCCCCTCTGCTAAATTCTCATTGGTTTTGAACAAGACAAAATTAAAACAAAAAGCATGTAACAAAAAGGCAGTGGAAAAGGTTATCAATCTGACCAATATGAAATTCCTAAATATACTACCTGCAAGCTGTGAAAAACACCCTCTGGCATATTAAAAAAAAAAAAGTAACAGTATCTTAGTTCAGTGATTACACAGGACTGATGGCATTTTATCACACAACTTGGCACTTAAGAAACAGTTAAAGGCTTTATAGCAAGAGACTGCAGCAGGTTTCTTAGCGTTGTAAAAATAGTAAAATGTCATGGCATTTTAGCATTCACTTTGTTAAGCTTTAAAATACTCATCCTTGCCATCAGACTTCAACTTAGAGCCATTTTCAAAAACTTTTCATTTCATATTAAAGCAAAATCCAGTCAGGGTGTTCTGTATGGAAACACAAGGGTCCAAGCACATTCAGAAAGCTTCCGAAAAAGCTGCCAAGCTTCAATACTGGAAAGTAGAAGCAAATTAGCATAAAACATGATTAAACCACTAAATACCATAAAAATGTCAAGTCATGGAATATGTTTAACAGTCATTTAAAGGAGAATCTAATCTAAACACATTAGTGGAGGACAAAGCATAAAAAAATTTACTCTCAACTCCAAATGCTCTTAAAATAATCTTAAGAGCTTCCACAAAATTAATAAAGTTGAAGATGACTCTTTTCTATGAGGATTCATATGGCAGAAAGCACCCCTGTGCCTTCAAATCACATTGACTGGTTTGCACTGTTTTCTTGTCTTGAGAGGAAACGATTGCTTATTTTACCCCATGAGCAAACAGGAACTCCAGTCTTTACACACAGTTGAATCAGCTCAGAGAAAATCTATTCACAGACTTACAACATAGAGCAAAAGAAAACTTTTCAACAAAAAGTATTTTGCAAGCCAGCTTTAATGTATACCTTCCACTTTATTTCAGTCCAACTCACACTAAAGGTCATTTAAGCCCATATTTCTGGAAAAGCACAGGGAACAAAGTAGCTGGCCTTCACCAACTTGGCAGGATTTTGGACATCCAGCTTCTCAAGGTCTCCTGGAAAAATCCCAGTCTACATTTAATCTGAACGCGTGAATAAGTATATTACAGGATTTAAAGAAGCCTAGCATTTTTCCAATTATTTTTAATGTTTTTTTCACTTTCTAAATGACTATGTCTCCATTCAAAGAAAAAATAAGTAAGTTCAAGTTACTGTTTAGCAATTATGTCAGAATAGAAATCACCACAGCCTTAGTCACACATAATCTTTTCCAGTGGGCAGTGTCTATTCATGGAACTGAAAAAGCCTGAATTCTTTATCTTTGCCTTAGACTGGAGTTCAGGGATTTTTTTTCTGGGTATGAGCGTCTGGCTTTTGTTTATCTGGGCTGTCAGAGTAAAGTATCTGCATGGAATAACACAGGAAACTCTGCAGCAAAAGCAACAGTAAAGCAAACTAATGATGTGGTATTTATCCCCCAAACTCAGATATAACAGACTTCCCACAGCAAAATCGCTTATTTCAGTATCTGCTTTAGATTCCTTCTAAAAAAGGTCTCCTACTTGATAACCCTCTAGCACATGGAATACAGTCACTTCTCTAGCTAGCAGGGATGCCATTTCTACTGTGGGTTATTACTGAAACCCTTTCTGGAGAACTTTTCAGTAGCTTAAATCTGGAGAAAGATAGTACCCATAGAGCCCATCTCCTACAGCGTATTACAAAAATTCTTCCTATAAACATTCTTAGGAAGCTTACCCTACTGGCAGTACGCTGAAACATTTGAAAACTGGCAAATACTCTTCAACCTGAAGCTACGAGGAAATTAAGCTCCAGAATCATAATAGTATTTTGCCCTGAGACACAGGCATAATCTATTTGGCTTTGAAATCTTAAACCCTCTAGAAAATGACAAATGGAGCAAAAGGCACAAACTAGCTGCCACTCTGACATGTATGATGCCTCTCACCTTTTCAGAATTCCTCACAGAATATAGGTTTAAGTTCAAAAACATCTCCAGTCTTAATTTTCTAGGCATTTAGTAGTATGCCACAGAATACCCCAAAAAGCATGGTTATCTGGAGTCAAGAGTACGGTCAACGCAACAGCTCCCCGGGCACCTGACCGCAGCCAGCGCACGGTGAAAGCCAACTCACACGGAGCACAGACTATTATCAAGGACCAGTAAGAGATTGTGGGTGGCTACAGGAACTTGGGACCTACTTCAAACACTCCTACTTTGTGTTCCTTAACTGAGAGAAGGTATGGAAAGAACTGTCAGCTAAAGGTATTTATGGTGTTTGTTGAACTGGGCAAAACCAGAAAATGTTGACTTTTGCTTCTGTTAGACTTCAAGGTTATCAGCCCATACTGTTCATATATTTCTTGATGCTACAGTGCTTAAATTGTTAGAAATTTAAGGGCACAGCACTGAACTATTCAACCAACTCAACATTTGCCTTATGCTTTTTATTCTTTTCCATTTAAATATTGTTGTACCAATAACAATTTCATTGGCTAAGAAGGTGATATCAGCAAACTCTTGCAAACTTTGTATAGTCGGAAAAAAATCAGTGTCTAGCTAAGACAAGCTCTTTATTAACTTCTGATTTCCAAACTTACACAGTTAAAACGAGTATGGTAGACACATGCAGACAAGTCCAGGTTACTGAACACACTTTTGTTTCAAAACAACAGTACGTGGCTTTCACGTACTGAAGTACAGTACATCACACCAAGGAAACAAACTTCTCGGCACAAGGAAACAAAAAAAAAAAATTTAAACAGAAGAAGGTTGCTTTTAATTTTCTTTGTTGATGCTAATGTCAGGAAACATGGAAAAGGGCACTCCCAAAATACACACTCAAGGAAAAGACTGTAATCGACTTGCTTAATGTTTTGCCTGCACACCTGAGGACAATGGCTAGCGTTACGCTCAGAAGTCCATCTGAACTCCTCACCTTACATATATATATTCCAGGTAGCACAGTTTAAAACATCTCACAAGCCACAGCAGAAGCATGAGCAGAAAACATCAGGTTCTTCAGGGCACAAGGGAGCCCAACCCACCGAGCAGCTCCTGCAGGGGTGAGCCCAGAGCCGGGCTGCGCGGGGGCTTCCCCACACACACTGCAGCCCTCTGCCAGGCACACAGACAGGATCAGCATCTCAATCCATGAGAGCTCCCACTTTTTCTGAATCAGACCTACTTAAAGGGCAGGAAATCAGCACAAACAGCAGCTTGGCATTTGGGGCTAATAAGGAAGGAACAAAGCCAAATCTCATTATGATAACCAAAAAAACTTCAACAGCACAGAGGCTTTACAGTGGCAGAATTTACCAGTAAAGAGATGGTTTCCTCTACATTTTCGCTTTTTTTTGAAAGACTGATGTCTTTCAACACCACAGATTGTTACATACATTTATTACAGGGACACTGAACAAATATTACCTAGTTGATTCGGTGTCTTTCAAAACAAAACTCTGATCAAACACTGTTAGCCACTACTGAGAACATTTTCACTTATGACTGGGGACATAGTTTAGTGGTGAACATGGTGGTGCTTGGTTAATGGTTAGACTCGATAATCTTAGAGGTCTTTTCCAACCTTAACAATACCATGAACCTATGAACTCAAAAATTTTACCCTTTAATTCAAACTAGAAACATTAGAAAGCAAGGTAACTTGCAGCAAACATTTAAGTAGCAGGTTTAAATAAATTCACATCAGGTTTATTAACTCAGGTACTTATTTCCCAGCAAACTGGTTCTAATTTATGAAAATTAAAGTGTAACATCGAAAAACACTCTTGCTTGCACATGCATTAAGTTATGTTTCTTTATAAAAAATACATGCTTGTACAGAATACTGCGTGTTTTAAATAATCCATATGTACTTACAGAGTAGGTTTTCTAGTCTGTTTAACAGATCTGTATAAAGGAAAACTTACTTGCAATCTCCCTGTAAATAAGATATCCTGATCCGAGTCTGAATTACTTGACAGGTGATAAGCCAGATAAGGACAATTTCTGGTGATTAAAATATAAATCCTTCCAGTGTTAAATGAATTTAAGTTCAATTTTTTTTGCTAAGCAGTTTTAGGACAGACATGTCTTTTTTTTTTCCTTTAAATGTAAATATAGCTATCAGAAAAGGGAAAAACCCAGAAAATACACCACCCATAAATCTGAATATGTGTTTTAGAGTCTTAAGGCAAGATATAATTTATTCTACAATATTCACTAAACACATTTACAGGATCAGACAGGTTTTCAGAATCTCTGAGACAAACTAATACTGCAATCAAAGGATTAGCAAACCAGCTGCCTATGTGCCATTACAGCTGATTATCATAGACTGTAGACAGCGAGCTTACTTGGAAAGTGCTTTCAGGAATACTCCATTGTTGCCAGAGAGAAGGGTATAGCAGGATAATGTGACAATAACTAATTTTATTTATAATATATGTAACATGAATTGCATGAGGGTTTAGCAAATCTTGTTATAAACTACATTGATAGTAAAACCTGACAAAATGAAGAAGTGAGGAGACTTAGAAAACACTGCCATTCAGAGCTAAGGATGCTGTGCAGTGAAGGTTTGACTTTTTAGTCTTCTCCCTCAGTCTCAGTAAAAACTAAACGGGTGCCAAAATTCATCTTATCATGAGACCTTATATCCCTATACATGCTGGAATAAAATTACAGAAAGAGACAAAAACTGGAGAATTTGCAAGTTACAGGTTTATCTTCAAAATGTTTTCAAGTATTTTTTCAGTTCATATGTAGAAAAAATTGTGAAATAATAACCTCCAATAGCCCTCAGTAAAAAAAGTGTCTTTGCTATTAAACAGTCCTCAAATAGTTTGTTACGTCCAAATACTTTTCCCTCCTTAAGGCTCTGAGAAGGAATTATTGTTCTTACTGGAGACAGAGCTACTACCAAACAGGAAAGCAGCAGAACTCAGCATATTTTAAAATATACTGAAGTGTTTACAGCATTGCTTTAAAAAAAACCAGAAGCGTCTTTAGTTTTCTGCTAACACTTCAGCATCATGTTCTTCACTCCAACTTGATACAGCTATAAAGGAAATTCAACATTTATTAACCATGAAGAAAATTCAGATGTAGACAGAAATTGCAGCAGTGATTTGTTCATCTGGTAAAACCATTCCTTTCACATTACACTGATGCAAACCCAAGGCTAGTAACCCACTGAGTTTATCCCTCAGGTAGTTGGTAAAAAAAAAATATTGGCAGAGTAGAGCTGCATCTCTCTATCAGAAGTATAGATGTGGCATTCTTTTTGCTGCATATGGTTTACTTTGACTAACACTGACTTTAGTCTATGTAATTTGAAATTATATATCAAATCCTAAGACTCCTGTAGAGGGAGAAAAACAGGATCATCTTGATAGCATTATCTAGCTATTGATATGGCCTCTGTAACTCAGAAGAGGAAGCCAAAGTCAGAATTTCACAGCCAGTCAAGAGAGGACAGACTGCCTAGGGGGAACTACAGAAGTATAAATATGCACCAGTTATTCAAAGCACTGCTTTCCAGAATGCTTTCAGATTAAATAGATTATTCCTCGCCTACTTGCTTCTTCTCTAGTTTGTCTTTTTTCCCTCACCTTCTGGGGATTTAAAGGTCTTTGAACCTCCTGTGTTGGAGATGAGATGAAACAACAGCCATTCACAGTTTTTAAATGCTCTGTCTGAACGAGGCAAGGTAGTTAAAGAAAAGAAGCTTACCATAGTTTTATCCTCAGCTTCTCTGTTTACAACATGGTTACTCTCCAAATCTTGCTTACTGTCTCTCCCTTAATATTAAAAGGCAAACCTCTCCGGTTTGCAAGCTTTTTCACTCATAAAATCTCTAAAAATCTGCCTCCCTATCCATTTATCCAAGTAAAGATTCCTAAGCAGGTCTAAACACAAGTTCATCCACACTATATTTGTCTTCTTTACTTTTAAAAGCTGTATATTCCATTACACCTTGGTTTTTTTTTCTAAATCACAACTGCATGTCATTGAGGACAATGAGGATGAGAAAACAGGAAATACTTAGATTGATGTGGGGTTTAATGTTACCCAGTCACCGTATTATTCAGAGACCAGAAAACACTAAGAGAAAATAAAGTGAAGAAGATCCCAACAACAAAATCCCAACTGTGCATCTGACACAGGAAAAATAAAAGGAGCTCATGCTCAGCTTCATTAATCCTTTCCCCCTCGCCCCCTCCCTCTAATTAGTATGTTGTAAATGCTCTTGCAGAACATTGGACCATAAGGATGTACAACACAGGTATCAATCAATGCTAAATTGAAAGTAAAATAATGACAATGCTGGCAGAGAAGTAAGTCTTATCTCTGTGAAGAGGAGAACAGAACACAAAACAAGAAAACAAAAACCCAGACCAGGTTATCTTTGTACAGTAATAGCAAAGGAAAATGAAGAAGGTCCAGCAAAGGAAATGTGCAACTGTTACAATCTGACAATAAACCAGTGACCACCAGTTACAGAGGAAAAGGAGTATTACATGGATCAAGAAAAGAGAAATTGAATTCACTCCTGTCTGAGTTTTCTCTACCTGATTGAGAAGTACATAAACCACAGAAGCAAGTTTTTAAGCAAAAAGACACCATTCCCTTCAGCTGAAGCTCTCTCAGGTCAATACAAAGCCAAACGAGGAGGCAAAGGACAAACATAAACAAAGTTCTGAACAAAAATAATTGGTTTTTTTCTACATGAAAATCAAGTTTCAGGGTATTTTCAACATTACAAAAAAATGTTAACAAGACATGACAATTCTCAACCTTTGCAAAAATACAAACATGTAACTTAAGAACACAGACAAGGTAAGTACAATGAAATTCAGCAATCTCTGAACACAGAGTAGCTTACTCATAAAATACCATCATTGTAATAGTAGCATTTGGACTTCACAAGCTACTGAAACAGTAGTGAGTGCAGAATCTGGTCCATGACATTTAAAGTTCCAGGTAGGTTTACACCACTGCAGAGTTCATTATTATGTGCCCTTCCACATCCCTGTTGCACTCCTCAAGCAGTAAGGTTCTCTGTCTTGCTATTCCTCCCCTGGATGCTTAACCTGGTTGTACCTCCACCTTACCTTTCCAAGTCCTACCACATTCAGTCCCCCACTGACTTTTTTTCAATCTGCTTATCATTTCCTTGCCTGCTCCTCCCCTGATACATTTGATAGCACATGCCAATTTCTCTCCTAAGCACCACTACATCTTTTCTAGGTCACTCTATACATACAGCACAGTTCCTGTGAGCAGCTGCCAAGTCACAGTCACTGTCTTCATTTCATCCAAGCTTATGCTGAAATTAATTTCTACCACAATGTAAGTCCATGATGAAGAAATTAGTTCCTCTTTTTTAAACCATTAAAAAGTATCAGCAAAACCCCACACTAACAGATGCATTAAGTTGATGCAATACATGGCTCCATTGTGACTGTCTTTGGCATTCTGCAGCCTGTGACCTGGGCTCCACACTTTTTGCCCTGAGTCATTTCACTTTGTCTTTATTCTGATTATTAATAAACTGAGACAGGATCTAAGTCATGCTTTCATCCAAGAACATCTCAAAAACATTAAAATAAGAAAGATGAAATCCATCCTGGTTACTGTCATGCTGCCTGTTACTACAAAGTGCTTATCAAAGTCCCTATTCAGGGAGAAGCGATTTATTCTCTCATTTTATGGGATAACATATGTAACCCCAGAATGTGAGGGAAGGAAGGTGAGGACATTTTAGAGACCTCTGAGGGCTCCACTAATGTGACTGGCACGAGCACCCCCTGTGGAAGATGCTGTTGGTGAGCCTGCCAGCCAAACCCACACACTGACCTGCAGTCCCTCAGGCCGATGCGCATTCGCCAGTGGATGGGCACAGCACTGCAGTAACAATGACAGCAGGGGAGGTTTGTCCCACTGGGTTTGTTTCTACCCACACAAAAAGCAGTCCCTTTCTTAACCTTATGTCTACTCTACAACCCAGAGACACCAGATGCTAAGAGAGCAGAAGTTCTTCTTGTTTAGGCTGTGTCCTCCTCTCCCGCCATCATAAAGCGCTGCTTACTTTCTATTTCCAATCAAATTTGACAGAAGAGTAAAGACCTTGTGGATACTCATTTCCCCAGAGCTCAATGAAAGCATGCTGGGTAGAGGTGAGTGGCACCAGAACCACTCCAATGAAAAGGAAGGGTGCTTATTAGGCACTAGAGATTTTTACAGCCGAAGGAAAGATTACTCAAAATGTCTCCTACTTAATCCCAGCACAGCAGCTCTCAGAGGACCTCTGGCAGCATGACACTCCCAATTTGGCCAGAGCTTGTTCCATCATCAGATCTAACCCACATTTCTCACTTCCATAACTTTTTACATACACATGTAACCATTCACACTTTAATTAAATTGTACTGAAGTTAAGTTCCAGTCAAGTGCCAAATGGCAGTGTTAGAGGCAAATACGATGTCCGGGGAAGCTGAGAAATACTGCAGAGGTCTCTCTGCTCCTCCTCAGCACAGCAAACAGCTTCCCAACCAAGGCCAGTTGCAATGGACCAGGAGAGGAAAAGGAAGAAGTGCCACATGCAATGTCTTGCTGTGTTTTAATCTAAGCTCAGCCATTCTCTCCTCACAGCAGTGTCCGTGTATAAGGCATTACAAACAACTGAATGCTGTGGGATCTACACACACACCCCCACTACCACCTCCTGCCGAAGCACACACTAACACTAATCCCACACTGGCATAAGCAACATCTTAAAAGAATCAAGAATTTTGTCTATTATAAACCAAAACTTACACTTGGCAGTAGGATGAACAGAGCAGACATTCTTTTCATTTTGTAGTTTTCTTGATATGCATAAATTGATTTAAAAGATTCCACTCCAGACACCATTTAAAGCTAAATGAATCTGAGGCTGACAATTTTTATTTTCTTAAGCTTTACTTTTTATATGTGTTCAAAGAAAGTAAGTACTGAAAAACATCACTGCAAGTATCACTATAGCAACTGCAGCTCTTGAAACTTCCTTGATACACTCAGATTCCAGATGGAACAAAATGCCATGTCTATCTTGCTTTTCTAAGGAGCCTCTCTCTCCTACAAAGCCTCCAAAGAGTAGCAGGGACATCTGCTGCAGAAGTTGCTCTTGCAAAGATCACACAGACTCGGATAAATTCACTTATTTTCACAGCTCTGAAAACAAACAAAATCAATATCTGCATCCAAATGCCTGCATGAAATGTCACTAGGACAAGAAAAGAGTTGTGCAAGGTATTTATTTGAGTCCCTTTACAACCCCAGGGTTGACCTCATTAAAGTTAGGGGCAGTTTTGCCACATATTTCAGCAGAGCCAGAATTCTACCCTTGTGGGAGATCTTTCTGGTAGCCCAGCTCTTTGACTCGCCACACTGCATTCAGAGTATTTTGTAACATTTTGCTACATCTGCTGCCAATCAATTCTACCTAACTACCTGGATGAAATTTGCAGAAAAGGCTGTGTCTCCTTGAATCAAAATCTTAGAAAATTAATAGCAATAGTAATAGTATTTTTTAAAAATACTGTGGAAATGGTGAATGAATATAGGGTTGTTTTACCACTAGGAAGAGACAGAAGACTGGAGTAAAGGCACCATTGACTTGTACTTTTCTTTGTGCATCCATCCAGGGATGAACAACAGATAGTTGTGTATTTTGTTCATTGGTTCCACTGTTCCACAAGAAATTCAGCGTTATGGAAGCAACAATTATCAAAAGATCGTTTCAGGTGCCACTACAAACTATAACTGCCATTATAATATTCAAGTAAAAATTAAGACCCATCAGAATGCATCAGTTCTCCACAGTATTCCCATTGCCAAAAACCCATGGGAAAAAAACAAAACAACAAGGAAAATTCCTGATAGATTCCCTGGTTTGGCTCCTATTCCGAAAAATAATTATCCAGACCTCACCTGGCTCTTGTCTAATCCCTTTTTGAGTTTGCAGAAGTCAACCCTCAGTTCCAAGGTCAATTTCTGATATTTATTGCGCCTTCCAGGCCTGAGTGAAGGCCCCGGGCAGGACTGCAGTGCAAGGAAAGCCGAGTAATTTACCGATGCCAAAATTTACTGGGCTCCTGCAAGCCATGATTTTCAAATGGCAATATGGTCATGTATTTGTAGCATCCTTACGCCCTAGAGATTCAGCCCTTTGTCCTCCAGTTCACATAAATGAAAACAAGTGTCAATACATCAAAGAATATTGTCTGTAATTCTTATCACAAGTTTCTGCTATAGCTGACAGATGGCTCGGTTCTTATGAGTGGAAGAAAAAACATTTGCTAGCAGACACCAAATATTTGTGCTTCCTTGGCACACCTCTCAAAGAATTCAAGAACAGGAAAATGGGGACAGTACGAACTCTCCTTCTGAAAGGAAAATAAATAATGGAGAGAAATATACAGATCATGAAATTAATTAATATTCTGCAGGCCATATTTGAAAAATACTAGACAGAACACACATCTATATTTCCCTTCTAGAGCCCTGGGCATAACATTCAAAATAACCTCAGCTGCCAAGTATACGGAGTCCCTATGAAGTCCACCTATTGCAGCGAGGAATCTGACAGTAACTCGTGGGGAAAGTGCAAAGAAAAGGTTTACGTTATCGTCGTCATTTGAGAAATGTGTAAGTAGTAACTTAAATCCCTTTTCTTGAATAACAGCTTTGCATTTTTAAAATCATCAATGAGGGAGTGTCTGCAGTTTCTGATGGATGTCCTATGTATGAAGTTCAGGTCTGAGAAAAAGTTCAAGCAGTATCAATAGCTAACCTGCTAGCAAAGAAGAAAAACTATCATCAACAGTAATAACAACTGGAAACATTTCTTACACAGTTGTCTAAATTCTTAAATCAAATCTCTAATCAAAAAATATTTTCTAAATTGTGTACATTAAGCTTTAAGTACTAAATGCAAACCCAGACATGCAAATTTGATTGCACATTTCTGGCATGCACTCAAGGCACAGAAAAACACCACATATACTTGTTTCCTTAACTTTAACTAGAGATTATTCTCATAATTATTCAGCATCTTTAAAACTTTTTTTTTATAAGCTAAACAAGTTCAAGGAAATCACCTCTCACTTGTGCATAATTCTGTCGGGAAAAAAGCAAAACTTTAATGAAATTACTTCCCCCTAATTATCTCAGCTACTTCTAAGTACAAAGACGGTATGCAGGATCTATGACTGTAGAGTTCCCAAGTCACAAAATATGGCTGCAACAACCTGCAGCGTGATTTAGATTGTGTCAAGGAAAGCTACAACCTTCTAAACTATCAAACAGATACATCTTTCACATCTGTTCCAAAATATGTCATTGTCAAACTTAGGGGGAAAAAAAGTCAACAACGAATGCTTCTGTGAGGATTTTAAAGTTTGTCCTTCATCCATTCTAGTATTACTAAACAAATAAGCTGCAATGGTCAATTACACTTTTCCTACATACTATTATCAATAGCTATGTACTATTAACATAGTAAATGTTTAAATCAAGTTATCTTTTACAACTGGAGGGAAAAATCTGAGTTTTTCAGTATGGTCAGCAATATTTCCAATATTTGTAGCTTTTGACGATGTTGTTTCAAATGCTTTCTGAACTACCATTTCTTGGAAAAGAAATCTACAGAAAGTAATAGCCGTCAGTATGTGCTCCTCTCTTTGAGGCTACATCCCCTAAAAATTAAACCAATATTCTACAAGAAATTGTGAATCAACTCCCTCTAGGCTCAAGTATCAACTATACGTCAATATTTGTGTATCAGCTCAATGTTCATCCCTCTCTACTCACAGTCCTAAGATTTACTAGCAAAAGACAATACCACTATCCTAACTCAACATCAGTTCCTGCAATCCTCCCAGTAATTCTAAATCTCTTTGAAAAGACAAACAAAAAAAGTACATTTTCTTTCATACAACTTATCTGCATTGCAAAACAAATGTTGGTTTAAAAGCTAACTGTAACCACTCAGCAGTAGTGCCCCTAGCACTGCCCTGCTCCCAGAAAATGATTAACACCACCATATGGGACAGGCTGCTTCCCTCCTTCATAATCAACCCTTCTAACTAAGTTTTCATACAATATAGGACTATTCAGATCCCCATCCCAGCCTGCTTCTTTATGTCTCTATTAAGTGATCTGCAGCTGTACAAACAGCAGCGTTTCACCACCATGCAGTCTTCTTTACCACAATTATCTCATTCAAGAGCACTTCCTTAAGCTTAAATAAGCCCAGAATCTGAAAAATAGTAACAAATACTTTGTAGACATACTCCCTGCTCTACACAAAGATACTTACAGGTCTCAAACAGTAAATTGTGTGACAGTCTGTCTACCTCATGTCCACAAAGGGACTTTTGCTGAAGTTGCAAGTCCTGGGGAGTCTGAGGGGCCATGTGTTAGTTTTATGAATATTCTGACTCATTATCAGGTTCCCTTCTCAAAACAGAAAACAGCACTCTATAACCTTTGCCAGTACAACCATCAACAAAAGTCACCATTTATTTCTTCAGGTAGAAGACGTTTCCCCAGCTGTGCTAAGAATGCCATCATCTTCCTAAATAAACTATTAAACTGATGAGGAGACTGTAATTTCTAAAGAGAAGTCTGGAAAGAGTTGTTTTTGCAAATTTGCAAAACAAGTCAGCTAACACAAGCAAATAGTCCCTCTCACAGCTGACAGCCCTGCCTGGCACCAGGTTGCAACTCATTTTCATGCTTCCCCCTACTCCCCCTGCAATCTTTTTGGGCACTTCTGGCTAAAAGAGAAAGACAGAGGAGAGATCCAGACACATCCATGTAACACACATCCAATCCACTGCTAACAGCAATCCACATTACAACGTCTCAGCTACACTAAATTATTCTGGATTGTCTTTGCACAGACATCTCAGGGCACAGTTTTTCAGTTGTTCAAAACATTCAGCACGGGAGCACTTAAATGAAAAGCGTTTTATATTGGTGCTGCTCAGAGCTGCCGTGTTTTTCAGAAAGCCTTAAATCTTATCCAGATCAAAATCATAGGTTCAATATAGAAGAAAAAACGTGGCATCGGAGTTGAAAATCCTTCTGTCAGGCAGAACTTCTTTTCAGAAGGTGTTCTTTCTTCATCTCTTAAAAAAGTTGCCTCAGTTACTGAGCATTTCAGAAGAG
This sequence comes from Climacteris rufus, assembly GCA_013398175.1. Classification (NCBI taxonomy): domain Eukaryota; kingdom Metazoa; phylum Chordata; class Aves; order Passeriformes; family Climacteridae; genus Climacteris; species Climacteris rufus. The sequence continues at coordinate 179,775 of VZRZ01002289.1, read as the reverse complement.
TTACAAATTACGTGAAGTTTTCCCCATAACTGAGATTATACTTCTAATATTAGCCGAAAAATAGCCTTATGTCCTATGTGAATTATTATTTCAACAATTTATTGTTTAAGAAATGGATTTAAATACCTTTTTCTTTTAAATGATTGAGAGATTGCAAAGAACGGAATGTGAAAATGAGATCCTATTTTTCTGAGGCGGTGGTATTTACATCTTTAACAGGTTATTTCTGTTTTGAGTAGAGCACAAGGGCAGTCAGCTTTTCCAGGAGTACGGGGAAACCTCTGAACGTGCTGTTACAGCTATTGTGTCTCACTCACGCCAAGGAAAAAGGTGGGGGACAGAAGGGACCACATTCAACTTTTACAACAGCCAGCAGAAGTTACGGCCTGGGGTTTATTTCCAAGAACTCGGCTAACCCCTTCAGCACAATAAAACACAGCAGTTGATGGGTGAAGCAGGCTTTTCTTTCTTGCCCTCCCTTTTGGAACCGCCTCTTTTTGCTGGGAGAGAAAGCGCCGAGGCTCCGGGGCCTGAATGGCTGGCTGTGCTCCAAGCGGCGCTCAGTGAGGCCCTGGCAGCTCCCTGGCACTGCAGGCGCCTCCCAGCGCCCCCGCGGCCTCCCGCAAACACACCGGGACGGCGGGCACGGCACGGCACGGCA
>VZRZ01002289.1:148482-179042 GCA_013398175.1 Climacteris rufus | reverse complement strand
GGCAGGGCACGGCACGGCACGGCACGGCACGGCATCGCCGGACCGCGGCGCTTTCACTTCCCAAAGAAACAGACACGGGCACGCTGGAATATCGCACACCCCCCACTTCAGCTCGGCTAATCCCATGTCACTTCATCTCTCCTCCGAGAAAAGCGGGCGCTAATACCTTACAACAATTAACAAAGTTTACATATAGTGCTATTCAAGTCAGCTAACGTTTGGTGCAAAAGAAACCCTTAACTCTTCTAATTTCAATTGTTAGGAATCCAGTTATATATTCAGTATTTGAGGGGGAAAAGTAAATCAGTAGTAGCGAAGTTCTGATTTCTAAGCGTCATTGATAGGGCAAATCACTACAACAGGAACCAAACTACAAAGCAGGAGAGTGATTCTTTAAAGCAGTATCAACGAAAGTAACACAATAATACATTACTGGCACTACTTACTGCAATTTGCTCGAGAATGTAATGCTCACTCATACTTCCACATTTTTTAAACTACAATAAATTTTCATGCTTTGAATCCATATTTTAGATGATCTCCTTTTCTGACTGACTACAAGCTTGGTTTAAAAAAAAAGATTACAATACAACCTAACTACACGATAGAGAGCAGTTTCTCTGCTTCCAAGCTGATCCACACTTAGCTTCCAGTTAGAAAAAAATATTACCCAGAATATAATGAATTTTGCACAGAAAGTGCTGTCTCTTATCCAGTTATGGAGCAGGATTTTCTTGTTTGGTTTAGGGGCTTATTTGGAAAGAAATTTACAAACTTTATTAAAACTGTAGTTTAATTGAGTTTGACCTACTATCATATTACAGGGTATAACCTAAACCCCTGCTAACAAGGCCCAAAACATTTCCTTTCAAAGAGATTACTTGTGCACAGGAGACACCCTGCAAGAAACCACACATTTAGGTCCTACTGGCAGCCAAGTTCCATCTGAAAAGGGTAACTTTTGTAAACTGCCAACAGTGAACCAACAAAGAACCCCATCTCTTCAGGCTCAATGCCAGCACTGTCCAAGCTCAAAACAAACACGTAGGAAGTTTACTCGCCTTACCACTGACACTGCCCTTTACCATTTTGTGCTGAAAGCAGTTCTCAGCCCAAGTCTTTTGTTTTACACAGAAAAATTACATACACACTGTAAATACACAGTATTTAGCAAAGGCATTTACTCTTCAAACCTTACATTAAAAGACATTCTGCTTATAGTATCTAATGAACACATGCAGTAAGTCCTAGGTTAGGGCCAGCACTTGCTCTCTCCACCCACGCCAACGTTGTCAGAATGGAGCAAGCTTTTCCCAAAGGTAAGGGAGAAGGTTACTGCTTGATCACGTATGACTGAACAAGGAATTAGGAACTGCAAGAGATTTTACCTAATAAAATATGTGAATAAGCTTTACTGAGCACAAAGTGAAGTTGTAATAAATGCTACAAATAAAACCTAATGCCCCCCCACTGCTGAGAGGCAGAAGGGGGTGCAGGTCTTTCCAGATGACACCAGGCAACAAGACTTTGCTTCCTACGAAAGGCATTTCATAGCATGTTGGTCAATAAAGCACTGCATTGGGATCATTTTGCAAAGGCAAGCCATTTAATTAAATACAGTAGTAACAGCACACACGGGATGTGGGAAATACAAACAGCAAACAAAAAGTACAGATAAGGAAGGTAAAGGGTACAAGAGAAAAGATGCAGGAAGACAGCAGATAAGTCCATCTGCTCAGGAGTGGCATAGCACTGGCTAAGTTACCATCACTGTGACAATCCATTCCCACGTTAGGCAGAAATAATAGATCAGTTGGTGCATAACACTGCCATCAGCTGATATGTAAAACCACTTTTATACCTAAATAATGATTTGGTGCATTCGATTTCACTTAATTTTAAAATGAATACTTTCTGGTATTGAAGAAAAATGTTGCAACTACCATCATCATCTTGCTATGTTAATTTCAGGTTATGAAATACATACAAATGAATGCCTGTGAAATGCAAAAATAAAGATTTATATGTAAGGATATTTGAGAAGAGACACTGATTCTGCATAATTAACAGGATGGAAGAGATGGAAATGTTTGTTCTTCTTAACAATATCCAGCAACCTGTAATTTGGCAAGCCATTATCATGAAAAACCTGTTATTCCATTTATCATTTTCTCACCAAACTGGACTAAAATTTCAGTCTGCATTCCATCTAAATCCTTGTAACGGTGCAGCTGAACATAGTTCCATACTCACACCACTGAACATTTGCTAAGCAGGCTATATTTTGAGAGAGAAGGAGGTGAAAGACCTTTTCCTTTAGATACACTAAAGTAGCCTTTGAATCAGACTGAGGGACAGAGTGAAAAGGCACCAACAATGCCCACATCAGGGTAATGAAGCAGAAAAGCAGCAGGATCAGCAGCAGAGAGAGAAGGAGCTGCGAGGACACCGGAGCTCCCCCACTGCAGGCAGGATGGCACCAGTGCCTACGTGACAACGCGGTGAAAAACCACAGCACAGTGAGCGTGAAGGCCGTTCACCTTCCACGTACCCTTCAGGGGGCAACTCTGTGCTTTGGGAAACTGCACTTCTTATTTATTTGCACCACCAGTGGTGTGCAGCACAAAGCCCCTGTGTAATGCTTGACACGAAGGAGACAGGAAAACGCACAACACTGGCTTTTCGTCATTCTTCATGTATGGGCAAAAAGATGAGAAGACCTTTATTTTCACTATGAGACAAAAGGTTTTTCCCAATGACCCAATGCACATCATTTACAAGGATTACCCTGCTGGTTAAGACATTTCAGCAGGCTCACTGCTCAGGGTATGAAAAGGTCTTAGGGTGTTACATTAGTTTCCCTCCAGCTATTCACTTGGTGCCAGTAACACAGTACAGTATTTCTGAAATCCTACACTTCTACTGCATATGTTTTTTGGATGATTTCCAATACTGACCAGTTTCAGATTTTAGACATACAAACATACAATATTTTTCAGAACAGTTTTCTGGTTTCTAAGTGGGAGCAGCTTAGGACTTTCCAAGTCAAAGATTACAGCATTTTGTGTAAAAAAAAAAAAAAAAAAAAAATGGGTTTAGATTTTTTGAGTGTGCTTTCCTTTGTGCAGCCTCTTTCAATTGAGAACTTCTTGATAAGAAACATTAATAGAANAACCTCTAGAAATTTTTCTTCTGCAGATATGTAATGAGTATTTCTCCTTTTCCTCATCCTGTTCTATCCTGCACATGTGCCAACTGTCTTTAGAAAGAAATCAACTGTATCCAATCACAACTGCCACAGAAAAGCAACAATGGGCCTTACCCAACTAAAATGCAAATATGGACGTCGAGCAATTCTAAATTTTAAATGCAATTCAATACCCTTGAACGTCATTAATCAATATCCTTTTCAGGAAGGTAAGGGCATGAAACAGCTTGCATTAAAAACAACAACAAAACATTTTGCTAGCAATGACCTTCTTCAATCTTGGTAAGATTGACATCTTTCTCTAGGGTTGGAATAGACTATTATAGCCTTAGTACATGTAAGCTCACATAGAAAATGTCCACAATTGACTACCAAAAACATTTGTTTACCAGGTCACTTAAAAAAATTAATTATCCAACTGTGTAAAAGTCCATTTTTAAGTATTACTTCATACAAAAGCAAGTAAGTGCCAAGAAAAATCTGACTTTATGCAAATCCAAGCTGTTTATTATGTACACAATATAAACGTCTTTGTTTGGCTTATCATTCAAGACCAGTATTCAGCAGAACATAAACATATCCTAACTTTGTGCTAAACATTAAGGATTTGTTAATTTTCTGCTGTATGTGCCCCAAGAAATCATGATTTTGAACCTGGTATTTAGCAAGTTTGCAATAGATCATAAACACAGTGATAAAATCAGTAGTCTTCATGTCCTTTTTTCCCCCCTTATGCTAGCATCTCTAAAAATCATAGAGCTGCCTAACACCAAGGTTGTATCAATCCCTTATTTTCTTCAAAAATGAAAATTACTTTCTTAAAATCTCGAGTAAGATACACATTGCACATTCTTCCGCATGCAATGCTTACAGCTTATCCAAATATGATGCAGAACCACACAGTAACAGCTTGTGTCCATAAGGCAGCTATCACTTTACCAAATAATCCAAAGCAGAGCAGCAAACGAAATGGGAGATGAAAAAAAAAAACAAACCAAACCAGTCACAATCAACTCTTCAGTATGACATATTTAAATTATAAATAGGTTAAGCATAAGCTTATATAAAATTAGCCTGATGATTTGATTTAAACAAGTAGCTTTTTAGAACAGCAACAATATTATTTTAAAAGACATCAAATATTCAGCAGCAGCGCTAGAAACTGCATCAGAGCTCTGCAAATTTTGTTTCAATGTCTTACTACCTCTCCCACTTTAGAAGTCTCTCAAAAGCCATCTATATCTTCACCATACTTCTTAGCAAATAACATGCACATCATTTACATATCCTTATTATTTACATTTTTTTATTATCTTAAGTAACCAAAGGCTCGCAAACCCAGAAAGTTTATAAAGCTTTTACCCTTCTGCTGCCAGGGATTAGCATATTTAAGCATTCTAGGGAGGCCCACATGAAACAAAAGATAAGGGCTGGGAAGCACCACAAAGAAACGCTTCTCAAGTAGAAACGGGTGCTTTAAAATAAAACCAATGAGAAAAAAAAAAAGAAAAAAAACACCACTTGAGCATTCACACCACTTGCTATTTGCGCAGTGACAGAAACAGAGGTTAAAAAAAATCACTGCAGAAATTCAAAAGATGATAACAAAAGTCGGTGTATCACACACAACCTCAGAGTTCTTCAGTTCTTTTTTTCCTTGCAGCAAAAATCTGCCCCAAAGCTCACTAAAAAGCACAATGCAGTCAAGCCCCAAAACAAGCCTCTTTCTCCTATAAATCAAGTAAACTACCAAAGGGAATAGCAGACCAATAAAAATAATCTCTCTCTTCAGGTAAGAACTCCCAAAACATCAACACTTAAGACAAGATTTTCATTGAGACAATGCAGTCTTAGATTGTTTGATGTGTTTTTTCACACATCAGTTGTGAACCATTGGGTCTCTTGTGTTCCACGGACCAATCGTGGTGAGACAGATTTTCCTCCTAATCAGCTGCTCAATAACTCTAGACAACCCTGTTATTCAGTAATCCAGGAATAATTCTCTCTTTCTCTCCCGGGGCCATTACACTGCCTCTTAACCCAAACTGAAGTAGGATTAGCACCATTTTGGCTCTTCCCCTCCCTACTTACGGCCGTTTCTCTTGAGTCAGAGCTGACACTCACGAAACTGCACAGTGAACCAGTCTGGAGAGACGATCTGGAGAAAGAGCAAACTGGGAGCAGGGGGAGGCTGGTTTTGAGAAATCAGCTTTCAGAGGGCTCTCTCTGAAGCCCTGGTGCCGGCAGGGAAGAGAAGGCAAGGCCAGCTGGCTAGCAGCGCATACTGGAGGTGGGTGGAAGTCCAGAAAGTCCCCGGCAGGTCAAGGTTTGGACCAGCTTCAGTTGCCACACAACTGCACCCCAGGCTTCACCGCTTCCCTCAAATGCAAACCAAACATCTAACAATCCTACAAACGCAAAGAAACTAGTATTTTTGAGTCAATGGTCATATTCCTGAAACACAAATTTGTACACATCAAATGCTGGCTGGAGACATGTTAGAAAATTGTCACTGTTGTCTGATTGCTTCAATATTCCGCTGTGTCATTCCATCCACACATTCACAAGTTAAAAACTTTTTCATGGGGCAATTATTCTTAAAAGCATTGACTTGTCACACTGCCTTTAGGGGAACTTCATAGAAGTTTAAGCTGCAAACTTGTCTTGCACTGAGTAATTAACAGTATAGACTTGTACAAAGAACAGTAAAAGACGAAACCTTTGCAGACTAAATAGCACAGCACTTCATGCTTTGGCCTCTGTGGAGCTCAAAGGTAACACCATACATTTCACAGCAATCTATTATTAAGTACATCCACCAGATGCAGATGAAGACATTTCAAATTTCTTTGAAAAGAAATAAGAAACGCAAAGAATCTGTTATGTTACTGATAACACTTCAGGACACAAAAATCTTTGCTTGGTTCAATTCTTTTGAAGTGTTTTAATACATTTTTGATAGCTCAGTGAATGGACTTCTGGGTAGTCAATTTGCATGTATTTTGATAGAATATGCAAAGAGGTTCTCTGAAGATCCTTTTAAATAAAGTACAGATAAAACATTCATTATTTCAGTAAGTATGATAGATTTCTCTGTCCCACAGAAACTGAACACCCATACGTTCTCTACATTAAAATTTAATTGGATTATTTACTAGCAAGGTGATTTCCTTCCTGAAAAGGAACCAAGCAAAAAAGTTGAAAAATTTACCACAATTATGTGTTTGAAAATATTAAAATTGTGGGGAAAATAAAAAGAAACAAATACACATTGAAATACCCCAAACCAAAAGCAGATTGTTGGACAACCACCACTCAAGTTTAAGAGAAAAATCAGCAATGAGCCTGGCTAGTCACAGGTGCCTGGATTCTCCCCAAATCTTAAAACTCACCAGTTTTGGCCTTTTCAGATTTCCTATTCTCAGACAGCTTCCTGCAGTAATTACTCCACACAGACACTTCCGAACCATCTTTTAGCAGTAAATCTGTTACTTCCTTCTTTGTGCTGACCCTGAGTAACTTTACTCCTGGACAAATACCAGTGGACCTTGGAATTTCAAGTGTTGCAAATAATCAGACTTGCCTTTCCTTATACACAAGTATTCATGAAATTCAAGACTACTTGTCCAATGCAAACATCTCAGGTCTTCCTCTAGGATAAGGTAAAGGTACAGGGAAGAGAGAATGTTTCAAACAGAGATGATGTATAAAGACAGATTAACCAAGCAAGACAATTGCACTGTAAAACAACAAAAATGACCTTAAGTTAGTTTCATGAGAATGAACTTTGACAATACTGAAAGATAAAAAGGCGCTGGATTACTCAGAACATATTTTCAAATCTCCTTAATGTAAATGGTTATTAAAATAAGAAAAGAGAAGCAGGCAAATATTTCAGCTTGGAAGGCAGGTGAATCTATCTGTAGGTGAAAGAAATTCAGATTGAAAGGTCTGCTGTTAGAAGAAAAATACACAGCAACACATGCCCTTTTTTTTCTCCAAGTCTTAAAAACTTGTAACTTATGAACTTAACTAATCACCCAATCTTGCATTATTAAGCATTTCCTTTATCTGCTTACACCTTGTAAACCATTTTGTACAGCACATAAGCACTGTATTACTCTACAGCAAATTTCACATTTGAAGTGTTGTCGTAACCTTGTAAAATTTTATGTTGTTACAATTGTGCATCTCTTATGCAGAAGAATCATGCTTTACCAACAGACATGAATTCTGTCTATCAGACTGATGCATATTTTAAGGGTGTTTAGATAGATAGCTAGGAAACTTTGCTCTAATAACATAAAAGAAGAAATACAGACCATTCTGCACCAGAGGAAAGTGCCACAGGCTCTTCAAATGTACAATTTACAATAGGATATAGATGTGTGTTATTAGGAAACCCAGCCACTCACAGAATCTAAGTGCATACACAGTTCATGTTTCACCATCTAACAGCCCTAAGTTCCTGAATAAATACAGTGAGCAGGCAGAGCTAAATTTCCTTCTCAGAATAATTGCCAGAAACATTGAAAATTTCAAAGCAAGGTACAAAAGCACTGCACACTCCCACTATCTAACAAGTCTTGGAGCTGACCCTCAGCAAGAGCCCCACGAGCTGCTGTAACTCACCAGTGTGGCAGAAAACTAGGTCAGGAGCCCCACAAAAACACTACTTAAATTTCTGCCAGTTAGAGACTTAAACCTGCTTAATGAGGGGTTCCAGATGAGTACAAGGGAGAAGAAGGACTACATAGCTAGGAGCAGGAGAGAAGCTGGGAGAGATTTCCTAATGGATTGCTGCTGTAGAAGGATGGCTAAATCATCAGCTCCAGGAGCTGCAGCCTCCTGCCTACCTCCTGAAGGCCCTTGCCAGAACGACAAATGGGACCAGTAAGCAAAGAACTCTGAGCACCCCTGTGCCTCTCCATACCTCAAAGGGCACTCCCTGACCAAACCTCTGTTGTTCATTGCAGACATTTCTTCAAAAGCAACGCTGTACCAACCCCAAATTAGAAATTCACAGTAAATAGTTTTACATTATCTTTAAAAAAAACATTAAATACCATCTCCACAGACAAATTACTTCTGTTAGCCTTGAAATAAAAAGAATAAAAGGGGGTGGCTGGGGCAGGGAGAGGGCAGAGAGAAATGTATTTCTTGCTAAAACTAGCTACATAAAAGCAGTGCAGCTAGAAGTTTATATTAAACTCTTTGGAACAGACTAACTTAACTATCTCACGGGTTACTTATTTTCAAGGTAACAATGAACGTGTTCTACCAACACAAACTGCTCACTAAACAAAAATTATACGAATGGTAACAGTGTAACACCACTTGCAAATCATGATGCACCAACCCTGGCAAGCACCATTCTGCATCGAATTAATGACAAGTGGATATTAGCCTTGCTTCCAGCTGCCTAGCTTACCAGTCCTGAAGTTTTTGCTTTGCCCTACCTGGTCCAAGACCATCAGTAAGAGAGATTACATTTCTGAACCACTGAAATGCAGAGTCCATCCCACCATATGGCTATCTGCAGCTGAAAGGATTTGAAGTATATTCTGGCTATGATGCACTGCTTCTGAGTATATTCAATGAACACTGCTCACTTGCAGCTGTTAAGAACAACAGATAGATCATGCATTCATGAAAGGGTCAGTTACAGAGAATTCTTCAAAAATTGACTACCTAGCTTTACCCTAAACATGAGCCAGGACGAGTCAGAAAAAAATATTAGCTCTAAAAACATTCCCTGTGGGATAATGGCTTGCTTCTAATGAAATCACAAATCACGGGGAATAGTTAAGAATTAGAAAAACAAGGCCAGATATCTATTACTGTTTATGAACAATATTTAGGAAGATCCAGAGTTTGTCTGGAAGCTTCAGTGGCCATTGGGGGGTGTCTGTGGGGAGGAATCTACCTTCAAAAGTCATTTCTCTCAGTTCCACATAACTTCTGAAAATGTACCATACCTATAATCACTGTAAACCCTGTAAAAATAGGCAGGTAAGTTATAGTAATAAATATTGTAATGTTGGTTAATATTTGATCTTGGAGTTAATGTCAAATACACACCTAAGCTCCCACAGACTGTTTTTAAAGATGTACTGACATAACCTAAAGCCTGTAAGGATAGTGCTAAACGATAAATTCAAGTCTGGGGTAACAATATTTGAAAGCAGCAGGAATACATGAGATACTAAAATGTAAGGTCTTCTAAAATTTCCCTTAAAATACGGTTGCTTATTTCTACTGAATTCCTCCCTTATGCCCACCCAAGACAGCCAGCTACCTCTCTCCTATGTTCAGATGAGCGTATGGACTTGAGAGGGACCTGGGAGGCCTTTGTAATCCCTGCTGGACAGACACAAGGGGAGTTCACCTTCTGCTAAGAAGTCTGTTCTCAGCCAGATTTTTGTCTGGGATGTGGAGGGTGGGAGCAGGTTTGGAGGCAGAGGGAAAGAAGTGTAGTTTTGCTGCTGTTGTTTTAAATATACTATTTCAGCCACACCAAGAATGGTCAGCAAACTCTTCTAAACAAGCTTGAACTGAAGTGACCTTGTCTCCCCAGCCTTGCTAATGACACCTGAGAAGAGTAGATTATTAGAAGATGTAATGACAATCACATATTTTAGTCACCTTATAGATAAAACCAGAAAGCTCTACAAACTTCCAGGGCTGCAGTATCGGATTACAGAGTCAAACCCAGCCAGTACTTCAGACAACCCAATCTGACCTTCTGACTGGCTGCCACAAAATCTTTACTTCATTTAAATTCTGTTCCAATTGTACTCTCTATTGTTTCATTGCTTTAGGGAGCTTTCACTTCACAATGAGGGCATCTCTGCCAATGCAGCCCTGCCTCTGTAAATAATTTACTGGTTACATGATTTCATCATGAGCAGTGACTGGAACTGTAGCACTGTGGAATTTAAAACATGAGTGTCAAAACATGCACTTACCAGAATCCCCCAACAGCCAGTGCCCTATCATCTGCAATGCCTGGCAGACCTGGAGCAGGTCTCTCCTTGCTGCAGGAACCACCAAATATGTTTCATGAAGACAGGGATGAAAAATCCCCTCCAAGAATGGTAACGACTTCAACACAGACACTGTAAGCTTCACCTGGAGCACACAAAAGGAGGGGGTACTCTACACTGATTTCCCCTATACCTTTCAGCCAGTCTCTCATATTCCTTTTCAGATTGAACAGGTCTCATGCCCAAAGAAAACAGTCTCAAGTAAATTAAGAAACATCAAACCTTTGCTGGCTCCATTAGAAAACTACTCTCATGCAGGCTCTCAAAAATACAGAGGGTGTAATAAGGTACCTCATCACACCAGCCAGCTGCACACCTTCACCTGCACAGCCATTACAATGTTGTCTTCACAAGAGGAACCATGACAAACATTTACTTCTCCTGTGAAGGCCTATAAAACAATCTTTCATATGTAAAACTACTTGTCAAACACAGAGTTTATGCCACTGGGACTGTTCTAGATAGAGCACACAAAAATTTCTCTCCACTGGGATATAAGGTTTTGTTATTCAAAAGCCTGATTGTAAAAATCAGAGCATGTGCAGCTCTGAGGAGGTTTATGCTCTTGTGAACAGATCCATTAAAAACACCCACCTGAATACACATCCTTCTGCTTACAGAGCAGAAAACAAGATGGAACAGTCACTAGAATACCATGCTCCACAGATGGTAACTTGTTTGCAAAGCACCAGAAGTGGGGACAAGCTGCAGCATAGCAGTGATGTCAATTCTCCATCATTAGATAATGGAGTGCTTGCCTATCTTCTTCAAAAATTTTTGCTAGGAGTTACAGATTTCCACGCAAACTCCATGAAATTACTAAGTACTACATTGATTTTTTTTTTAATTTGTTACAAAACATGTTACAAAACAAATTTGAGCGTAAGGAAAATTTCATCAAAATTGCTAAACAGTGGAAGACATAATGGTAATTCAGGTCAAATAGGTTATAAATATTTGCATTAACACACTAGGTCTGTTTTGTCATTGGCTTTTAATCATGATTGTTTTGTTAAGCTGACTATGACAAGTATTCTTGTTCTAGTTTATCTTCACATTATTTCACCTCAGTATGTTCATATACATAACCTGAAATTCAAGTTTTAGGACCTCTTCTAAAAACTAATTGCATTGTTAGCCACCTTTTCAAAGTCAGCCAATTGAGGACAGCATTGAGGGACAGTTGGGTTGACATTATTTATATTTACTGAGTTTTAATTTGAACTGAGAGGGGAGGGAACAATTACATTTATTACAACCCAGCCTGGAACTCTGCCTGTAATTAAGGATCTGACACATCTTAGAAGAACTCAATTTTCAGTTGCTTAAGACGGTTGCCAAACTATCAGTGAAGTCACAGACTTCATACAGCAAGCGTTTTTCTACTTTTTTTACTGAGAAGATAAAAACAGATTCAGTTGAAACGATGTTGTCATGCCTGAGAGTAAACCTAGAAAAAAATAGGTTGTGAAGTCCGTATTAAAATAGTTTTTTAACGTATTCTGTTGACGAATTCTAAAAGTGGAAGAAGCTGAATTTAAGCTGTGGCAGACGGGCTGCCTCATTCCAAGGGTGTGGCTCCTGGTTGGTTTGCGGTGAGCTTTTTTTTTTTCTTGTGGGGAAGTAGAAGGGGAACAGAGATGAGGATTGCTCATTTTCTTGACAAAGTACCAAAATTACAGGCCTCTGAAAAACTTCAGAAGGGGTTGTTAGTTTGGAAACTCAGTTTTTCACAGACCAGCAGCACTGGACATGCTCTGCAGTCTCTCTAGGACATGGGATTGTTGCACATGCTGCTTCCATAGGCAGGTAAAATCTGCTGGTTTACAAATAAGCTGAGGTGAACTTCAGCTCCTCATCCAGCAGCCAAGCACCAACTCTGGTAAAGCTGGAACTAAAAGCACGACTCTGTCTTCTAATCTCCTTCTCTTGCCATGAAAACACACAAAATAGAAAAAAACCCCAATATATTAAGAAACCTGGTATGTGAAAAGCAGTGAAAAGACAGAACACAGGTCAGAGGAGAAAGCAGCAGCGGTGCCACTGCTCCGAAAACCAGACAAAAGCAAAGGAGGTGAAAACCAAATGAGAAGACCAAAAGCCAGGGAGAAGATGCAACTGAAACAGAGAAAATAAAGACTGGAAATGCTTGTGGTCTCCAATAAAGAGCAACTCTGCTTTGTAGAAGCAGATTTTTATTTTTCCCTTTCCCGTGCTCACCCTTCATGTCCCTGGCACTTATTCTGTGATTCTGGTCACAGTGTTGTGCTTAGCAGAAAAATATTATTGTAGCAAACAGCAGAAAATAAACTGCTCAGTTCAAAGCATACAACAAGAGATCTCTTTAATAACATCTTGCTTCCAATATATAAAATTTTGCGTTTCTTTGGGGTTGGGGTTTTTTTTCTTTTTAAATTAATTTCTTCCATAACCTTACTGCAGAAAGCTGTCACCAGGGTATCTGGATGCAAGACTGCATATTTGTATTCTGTCGAATTTAGAGAATTACATCAACAAATAAAAATGGTAAAATACAATGTATTTCTCATTAATTGGTTTGCTGCAGATTCGTGTATTTGGTACCAAACAAGACTACATACTACAGACTTGAAAAAATGAATGTGTTCATACTATGGCAGAGATAATTAGGCACAAACTGTGTGCATGTGTCATCATCAAAAATCTACTCCTTGTTTATTTACTAAGAAATCTACAAAGACTTTTAGCAAAGAACAATTCCTCTCTGTCCAATCTCATCTGGTGACTAACTCAACTATGATATTTTTTTTTCCACATGCTTAAAGAGATGTTTATTCCATGGCCCTTGTGAAGAGGATTCATTCTTCACACTAGCCTAGTGCCTAGCTGGTCAGCCATTCAGTCACAGGGAAAAATTAGGATGAAAGAATGTTAATCTCCATTTATGTTATCAGCATTCTTGCACCTCACTAAATTTTCTTATGTTTCCAAGTAGTAAATCACTGAAATAACCTTTTCTGTTACAGATCTCTCATCTTTTCATCTATTAACCAATACTTCAGCATACGTTCATCTGTATGCCACAACAGATTGTGATACTTTTAATTCATTAATATCATTTGAAATCAGAAAAGACACTATAGTTCAGTGTCCACGGTCCTTTCATAATGGTTTTAATATGGCCACGGTGTAAGGTTTGGCAAATAAAGTATTTTAATTCAATAATCTAATAACACTACACCATCCATTTTGGAACTTGGATGCTCAAAGTTCCAACTGTCCAAAGATGACTTAAAATGTTGTGTCCTAATTCCAAAGTCACTAATTTTAATTAAGACCATAATCATCCTGAGCTTGCTCTCTCTGACCCACAAAAAGCCTTAAGAAAAATTACAAAGCTCACCATTAGCAAAAATAATGGCTGTTACGAATAGGAAGGGATTGAAAATCAGTTGATTACAAGAAAAAACTAGCCACAACTACAATAAAGTGTCACCAGTGTATGTGTAAGTTAAAATTCAAAAAACTGCACTGAGAAATTGGCAATATCTGAGTAAATCCATATAATCTGCTATTATTGATTCTCAGACAATAGGCCACTGGACTACCTCACACTAAGCTTACTACTTGAGATGTGAAAAATTAATAGCTTCAGAGAAGGTTAAAAGAAAACACTCTTAGGGTTTCATACATTCATTTAAATGTCCTTTGAGTTTAGTTTCTTAGTATCTACAGAGAAAGCAGGACTCAGAATAATTCTACATGTACCAATAGACACCAAAGCGTTCCAACAACATAACTGGATAATGCTAAGGCTCAAATTACCTCTCCTCTCTTCTACAGAGGCAGAACAGGCCCTTGAAGAACATTGGACAGAGAGAGAAAAAAAGTAAAAAAATACAAAGGAAATACACAATTATGAAAAAAAGGAAATAAAAGTAATGAAATTCCAGCAATGTGCTCTTGTCTCTACAATTTGTTTTCTCTTGCAACACAAAACCCCAAGTATACTCACTGTCAAAAGAAAAGGAGGAAAAAAGAAGTTACATGGGGAACATTCTAGTTTCCTGCTGCTTCTAAGAAAAGCAGTGAAAGCATGTCAGAGTACAGACACTTGGAATTGCTAATTTAGATGCTGCTTAAGATTAGAAATTCACTTTCATCTAAATAAGGAACATCCACCATGTATCCATCAAATAAATACTTTTTTGCTGAATCATTAAAATATATTTAAGTAGTTGGGCAATTGTACACAGTACCTCTGTAGTCATCTGTTTGGCTTTCTTAGCTGTTCTATTAAAACCTCAGGAGCAGCTCAATCAAGCAAAGAGCACGAGTGGACGACACAAAAGAACAGATATTTGGCATCTGTGCCCTGCTTGGCATAACAAGCTGAAGAAATGTAGTGGTCAGGAAAGACGATAATGGATTTAGTTTAACTAATCAGAACTCAAACAGCAATAGGGTAAGACACAAAGTAAAACACTCCAAAGTATATTTCAAATGAGAGTGTTTTCTCGTTTGAACTTTTAGTATAGAATTGAAGCAGAGCAGTTGACACTGGTGAGAAAGTAATAAATGCATTTTTAAACCTTCCACAAACAAAATTTCCTTTTAAAATTGGTGTATCTAATAGTTGGATGTCTTGCAAAAGAACTGCCACTTTTCCTAACTTTTCTCTGTGAGAGTAGGTTTACTTAGTACAGTGCTATCACAACCAGCTTTCTGCTATGAGATATCTCAAAAAACCATCAGTTTGGGATCATAATGGAAGGATGGTGGGTGACAATGCACTCGGAGCCAGCAAACCAGGTATCTGTTCCTCTTTGCTGGGGGCACACTGAGCAACAGTGAGATACTTCATCTCACTCTAGTTCTCCTCCCATCCATTGTCTATATCGTTTTTAAGTACTGTCATGCTTTTGCTCATTACAATCACAGTTAGGACTCAATGTTTTTTCTTTTAAACATCTGTACTGCAATAACCAGCGTGCTCAGAGCAAGTTCTCAAAACACAACTGGTGTTTCAGAACAGAACACCCAGGGAATGAGACTTGTCTCCACGTCAATGAGATTTATGGCAACTTAGACAATTGTTTAGAGGGGAAATGCAGCTATTTTTAACTATTCTTCTTCGTGGCTGCACTTAAGGGAGGCTCCCATTTCCTTTCTTCATCTTACACAGCGGCTGTAACTACTATTTCCTTTTCCCTCAGCTGCTTTTACAAAATATCTGGGCTTGCAGCTTGCAACTATGCACTGTCTTCAGTACTGTCACAGGTTCACTGCAAAAGCAAAACACTCCTTCCAAACCAACTTCTGCCCTGAAGGGCAGTGGGCAACTTTACCTTTGAGTGCACCTATTTCTGTTCCACACAGAAATAGCAAGCCTGAATTAGGTAGGGCCCTGAAGCCAGCCAGGGGATCCAGATTTAAGCTGCTGGTGTACAAGTAAGTGCAAAAGGGGACGCAGACCTCACACAAACAGATTTTGATTGTGCTGCTCAAGCACTGCTACTTGGTGTGATCATTTGCACTTGGGACAATTGAGCTCAAGTGCAGGAATCTGCAGAGACAGACAGCACTGTATGAATTGTCAGCTCCTGATGGCCAAAAGCAAGTATTTGGTGGATCACTGAAGAGGAATTTAAGAGCTTCTCTCTAGGAGTATCATTGCTGAAACCCTAGTGAAGTCTCACTCTCATTTGATTCTGTTTATTTTAAAACTATGAGAGGTTTATTGTCATATGCAAAAACAAGTTTTCTGCAGCCCTTAACAGAACTAGATAAATGCTACCATATGGCAGGTATGGGATATGAGAAAGGAACTCCATCCTTTTCCTCAGATGGAGACATTTGAGATGAAGACAATATTTGTGTCCACATTTGTATACATTTGGTGAATAAAAACCGGAAGGAAGGATAGGAAGGGCAGAACAAGCAAAGGCCAAAGCAGTTCTAATCTAACTTCCAAAGCCTGATCTCCTCAGCCTTGCACAATACAATTCCAAACACAAAGATGAGAATTCAAAATAAATCTAGCAGAACTACAAGGAAAGGTATCCGCTATCACACTAATGACTAGATACAGATCTCCAAGGGAGCATGATGATTTTCTTTTTGAACTGTCACACCCACCTTCCCCTGCCACACAGGAGTTGACAATGCTGAGAATAATTTTGGGTTTTGTCTACGCAGTGACAACTTACATTACCAGCGTGCCTTTCAAAAGTCCTGGAACCTTTTAATAAAATGCACCACAGGAGAAATAGTTTGGAAATCTGTGGCATGGAACCTGTATGTTCCCCAGGGGCTGGAATAGCCCTTCACACAATTTTACCTTAACTGCCCCCCCAGATCTTAACCAAAGCTTCATATGATTATTCTGAAAGCCTTATTTAAATATATATCTGAAATAACTTCCTTAATTACTCCCTCAAGCTTATGCATGTTTAAAAGAAGTTTAGCAGATGAGCCACCTCTTGTGGGCTATACTGAGCCAAGTTTAGGTAGGCAATGACTGTCCTATAGTGCCTCTAATCTCAACCCACTGCATCTCCCCCAGAACAAATTAGACATCCACAGCGGATCTGTCAGTTAAGATTCTCAGAGTTTGTGTTCTGCAAGACAATAAAAGTAGAAAAACAAAGGAGCTTTACTTTTTGAAAGCATACCAGAAGAGTCAGAGAAGCTAAGCATTCCTCTAGGGAAGAATAAACTTCAGTCTTTTGCACTTCCTTTATGCACCCCAGTTGATCTGAGCACTTATCAAAGATCTCTTTTTAGTAACATGATACAACTCGTTTCTTTCCATTAAAGAGAAGAAATGCATAAAACAGCAATGTTCAAGTGGAAATAAAAATGTCTTTCTACAATAACTGAAATAAGAGCAATAAATGAAAATTAAGAAAAGATAGTATCAAGAAAGAAGCACACATGAGGAACCACCTCTGAACTCGAGAATATAACATCCAAGGGGAAGAGACAAGCATGAAAATCTGCAACTGTGAAAGTCTATTATCTTCAAAAACTTGAAATTACCCCTTTTATCACCAAATGAGGCAAATACCCTGCAGAGAAAAATACTTTATAAAAACTGTTACAGTTATGAACAAAGCATCTGACTTAAGGTCAGATTGTTATTATAATGATATTTTAGGGGTTTATATGACTAATTTCATGTTTATCTTTAAGTAATGTTCTGTTTTTAAGTAATTCTATTTTTGTGAGTGAAAACAAAACTACAGAATTGTGGTCATTCTCTGCTAAACACATTTGCATCTTCCCTTCTTTAAATGTTCCACTGGGATCTAAATCTGCAGGATTATCATCTCTTGCTCAAACAGAACAATGGACAAGGGAAAAGGAATTATGTCCATTAAGCCAGATAACATAAAATATGAAATTACAGTGGTAATTTACTTAATTTATCCTACAGCAACACAGTGTCTGCACATTCACAACTTCTTTCCAAGAGCTAACCTGCAGGTTAGGAGCATGCACATATAGTCAAAGCACAGCAGTTCACAAACTAGTTTCATTCTGAACTCCTCCTGATTCTTTAGATCTCTTTATTCAAGAGTTCTTAACATTTATCCTCAAGCTGTCATGGTGCATCTCACTCTTTGTGCCTCCCGTGCTGTCAGGGACATCCGCTATTAACTGTTTGTCCTCACATAACCAAGAAAACCTGAAAATACCTTTCTATGCTTTCCTCAATAGCTCCCATATTTTTCCCCTCCTAAGTCCTCCCCAACTAATTCTGATAATGTCTGTGTAGAGATCAGGCTAACAAATCCAGCAGAAATATTTAAACAGGGCTTATTTTGTGCTACTAAACACTTACCTCAGGGTTTTTTTATGCCTTAGAAGTAGGCATCATCAGCCTTAATAAAATAAAATAAAATAAAAAAGCTCTTTCCCTATAAACACTATTTGAAAAAGTCAAAGCTCACACTATTACTCTTCAA
The DNA here is from genome assembly GCA_013398175.1 of Climacteris rufus. Classification (NCBI taxonomy): domain Eukaryota; kingdom Metazoa; phylum Chordata; class Aves; order Passeriformes; family Climacteridae; genus Climacteris; species Climacteris rufus. The sequence continues at coordinate 160,839 of VZRZ01002289.1, read as the reverse complement.
TTAAAGGGAGTCGAGTCTGTAATAGCTTCCTAATACTTATTGCTATAAAAGTGCACTTCAAACTTCCTCCCACCTCAACTAGATAATGAGCTTTTCCTTCAATCAAATACAATTAACTGTACAGCAATTCATTAAACCGTTTCTTCCCAAAGCCACCACCCCTGTGAAACGAGAAGGAACGGGCATTCTGCAATGCAGATCGCATCCTTTCAGGTGAAGACCCTTAGCTCTAGAAGTGTATTGTGAGCTCTCTCCTCGCCTTTCTGGGTGCCCACCACAGCACATTCTTTAGCTGCAAGGTCACTTTTAAGAAGGTGATTAGCCTTCCTTGTTTGCTGCAGGATGAATGATGCTCTCGTGCCTGTCTAGACTGAGACTTGATGGAATGCAGTTACCTCTGCACCTCGTATTCCCACACCTCACGGAAGTGAAGCAAGCCTCCCTGTTATCAATTAAGCACTGAAACTAACTGCTTTATGTAATTGCCATGAAGGAATTTACTATCAGATTCCATCACATACGTCATCCTCTTGTGCTATTAAATATTTCAGCTAAATGTAATAACTGTTTGTTTGTGGTATTCCTAGATTTTAAACTATTTAGTTGCATTTACACGTTGAAAGCACACGTCGGTAACATAAAGGTAAATTCATGACACGCTTATTCTAGCCATCCTAAAAAGAATAACAAAACCAAGGGTGGAGAAGGATGGGCAAATCTAGGAAAGAATCAAGACACAAATACCTTGTTCTGTAATAGCACTGGTAAACATCCAGCCAGGATGTCTAGTTTTATCTGGAGAAGCCAGGATATTGCAATAGGCTTATTTCTCAGTGTTTCCTGGTAGTCTCACCAAAACGCCTGATCTCCAAAACCTCTGTCAGTTCAAAGAACTAACTATAAATTTGTACAAATGAATAAAGTATTCAGAACACAGGAATACTAAAAAGGCTTGTGGGATTACACCAGCATCTTGCATAATAAGCATCTGAAAATAGACTATAACTGTACAGAACTTCATTGTCCCAAAGCAATTCTGGGTTTAAGCTTAGAGCATGAACACAAAAACATGAAAAAAAGCCATGTTGAGAGGCTCAGAACTGGCATCACATCAGCACAGAAAGGGAAAAGTGACTTATCTAAATTTTCATTTAAATACAGAACATTCACATAAATTTTCATTTTCCCCTCACTAATCAGACACAGAAGGCAAGTTAGTTGATACAGTAAAAATATTCAGTATTTAGAATTATCCTGATTTATCTTCAATTAGAAGCCTGTCTAAAGGCTGTTATGTCTTTGGCTTTTTCTTTTGCATTATATGCATGAACATATTGCAGAAAGACTGGAGTGATATATAACAGTGTTGTTAAATGTATGTTGAATTCTGATGTCTGAAAACTACTGATTTAACTACATTTAAAGATTTGAGCTTGACAGAAGAGATACCATATGCACAACAAATACATGAAACCAGCACCAAAGAAGAACCATATATTTTCCTGCTAGAAGTAAAACGACATTAAAACATAGGTACTGTATGTAAAACTATGGAAAACTCCATAGCTGTTCAATCACTTAAATTAAACACTGATTTTCAGAAATATTTAACAACAATTTTATGGAAGATTAATCATAACCAAATGCAAAGAGGTAAAGTCATAAAAAAGGATTGAGATTCTAAGCAAATTCTTATTTCAGTTACTACAACTGTGGATGATTCAGGCTCTCTGTAAAAACAGTAACGTTTTGCATTATATGCCACATAAAAACATTTTTTAAAAGTTCAAATTTTGGTTTTCATCTGTTTCTTCACACTACCAGCAGTTCAAACAAAAACCTGTTGCTGCTATTTTCATGAGCACTGGCTACACACAGTGCAGTTCAGACAAAATTCTGGGGGACATATTCTGGATTTACTGGCAATTTCAGATGCTTTCTCACTTAGCCAGTGCCAGCTTCTTTCTGAAACAGGGTATAACAGAAGTGAGAGCACAATGCACATCACCCTGTATGCTACACATACCACACTGTTCTTCACAATGGGTTCCCCTGCTTTTTAATGAGAACTTTGATTAACTGCTGAGCTTATTTTCTTTTCTACCTATCTTCCCTCGTTACTGGATCACCAACTCTGTTTCCAGTTTTGTTTATTCCATGTTAAAAGCCCATTCTTTACTTTTTGCATGCCTTATTATGTTCTCAGCTCAGCTCTTTTGTTACTAACCCTTCTCCAACTCTTCCAAAATCAGTCAAGAAAATCAAGTTGCTGGCCATGATATCACTTTGACAGTATCTGCTTCCTTTTGTAGACCTTCACTTCTTCAAGATGAAAGACTTCGTTTTGATGACTGCTTCAAAGTACATAATATCTGAATAGCTGTTTTCACATTTAACTCTTCCATTCCTCAACAGAACCCAATTCAACACATTTGCACATTCCCTCTTAGCACACTCCCTCTCAAATGCCTCTAGATTTCCTCAGTGAAGTGACTCCTGCTCAGAATATTCTTATCAGTCTCATGTATTATGGCACCACCTATTATTCAAGTGCCTTAGGAGCTCACTGATTTTTTTTCTCCCCTGCACATTGGAAAGTGAGAAGAAAATATTCTTACATTCTCAAAGTGAAACCACAAAGTTGTCTGAGTTATTATATTATTACTGTATCACTAGTCTTCCTTACTATAAACACACCCCTCTTCTCCCCATTTATAAAATTAATTTACTATGTCATGTAATATTTGGAATGTGTATTCCTGCGCCCAAAGGCCACATCTTCAATTTTAAGTAGTGCTATATAGTATACATACAGATTAGTAAAATAATAATTAGGGGGTTATTTGTTTTGCACACATTCTATTCCAGTATTTCTTAAAATAAGGGAAGCTAAATTTGCTGACAGCTTCCTTAATTGTACTACTTCTCTCACAGGAAACAATAAAAGCAAAAAAACTCTCTCTATTTGCCACTTCAGATATTTCCAAGTCTGTAAGGAAAAGTATTTACTAGATATAAAATTCTTGGCTGAAACAATGCGAAACAACTGTGACCAAATAATTGTGTTCTGCTGCAACAGCTTTAACTACTATAGATAAAATTTAACTAAAAATTAATTAGGTCAGATTAATCTTAGCATAACTAAAAGAGAAATTATTTAACAGGTCCTGATAGAATCTGGATGTAATTAATAAGTGTAAAGTTTACCCACCATGCAAAATAAGCCATTTATAAGGACTTTTTGGAAATTAAGAACACCATGCAAACACCAAATTTGCTAATATTAGAATATTAGGTTTTAGCAGTGGAGCATATCGGTATGATCAAATTTTGGTAACATACACACACATGTATGTATGTATCAAGTCATCTTCACTGTATCTGTGGAATGCACACTAGATTTGGGAATTTGCATATGTTCTATATAAAAAAGTTTACAGAGATCCAAATACTGCCGCAGTAGGCATGAGGAATGATTTATCCTACTGTTTCCACATGTTTTTTCACTCATTTGGATTCACTGAGTCACTCATCCCTGCCTGCAGAGCCAAGTAAGAACAGCGGAGAAGGCCGGAGCGCGTTTTCCCCCTGGGCAGCGCAGCGGCAGCTCCAGCGGCCCGGGCTCCGGCACCGCGGCACGGCCCGGGCCCGCCTGCCTCCGTCAGTCACGGCAGCTGCTCCGCCTCACAGCCAGAAATAAAGGAAAAGAACCCCAAACATGCAAACAGAGGAAACCAACACCGTGCCGGCATCCAGACGGACTTCATTACAGGGTTCTTTTTATCCTTCTCTGATTGCAACTGAAATTGTTTTAATACGGAAAGCTTCTTCTTGGGCTGAGTGCCTGCTTTGCATATGTGTGGCAGTGCCACTGTCTAACCAAAAAGATAGGTGCTACAATCTTCCTACTACGATCTTAGTTTTCTTCACCTTACTTTATTGGTTTTACATACCACTCGTATCTCAAACAGGTAAATATAATAAAAATTTATATCTAAGAACTGGTAGCCATTTTTAAAAATCCTCATTTTCAGCAAAGGCCCTTGTCTGCAAAGAAATAAAGAAAAACAATTTCTAGTGTTTCGGTTTTAAACAAATAAAAGGACTGACAAAAGTTCACACCATATAGCACATTATCTTCTGCATAAAATATGTCCAGACCAAGATTTTTGCAGCTTGGAAGGTATAGGAACACTAAGCCTCCCAATGAAATCAGCTTTACTGACTTCTCTCTGAAGGACAGCATCAGAAGAAAGGACTAATTTTCACGTACTTTCAGCAACAAACTCCAACAGAACCACTCCATCACTAAAAAAAGCAAGCATTTTTTACAGCGGACAACTAAGCATACTGCTCTAAGATCATTTATTTAATACAATGATTACTATAGAAAAGAGCTTTAATAGCAACACAAGCCACTATTTTTCCTGATGTAAGTTTGTCAAGTCTAACAAAGGATTGTGGATTAACTTAAGTTCTTAGAAAAAGCTAATTAAGATTCTCTAACATGGATGGTCTAGGAGTTTTGTTTCAAGTATCTGCTACTTTGTTGTAGAAATAAAATGATTAAACAGAAACCAAACCATAGCGAGGAAGTCTCATGCGGCAAAAGCAAGAGCAGTAGGGCATGTTTAGTCAGTCGTTTCTGTCACTGAACTATGTTAAAGCTTCTCACACCAGGTAAACCTGACCTTTGTGACTTATGCAGAGGGAAGTGCACTTCAGCCAAGAATGACGAGCCTGAGAGATGACACTGCCAACGCCCAGCACTTTGATATTAATTAAGAGCTGCATTCTCTAATGTATAAACTAAGGAGCCCAATTAACATACGTGACCTATGATCATACTTACAGCCATCTCACTACAAAAAAAAAAGGCCTCTCACCCATATTTTCTTACACCCATCCTGCTTACAACTCAAAGTAGTAGAAGTACATACAGCAGAACAAGGAGCACAGAAGTCAGCTTTGGGCTAGACATAATAGCAAGAGCTTCTGTACTGACTTGTTAGCGGCAGGTGGGCAAAGCAATGCAAGGTGCCCTGTACCACTACCTAGGTCACTCACTGTCTGCCATTTACTCCAGCCCAGAAGGTGCCCAGAAGTATCTCCCTTCCCATTACTCCTGCTTAAACAAATAATAAAACTATTTTTCATGCACTTCACAGATTGAAGTAAGTGTAACACATAACCAAAACATTCAAAGGGACCACAGCAAAAGTCTAAGTCATAGCATTCTTGAAAAGAAGACCATAAGGAAGCTTGATGTGTGGGATACCTGACCTACAGTGTACAGTCTGAAAGTGTGAAAAACAATGCATACCATTTAAGTTACTCAGACACACTGTGAAACTCATAAATGGATGATAGCCATTCAATAAAGTTATTTGGGCATTGTTCTGCAAGTTTTGTCAGTCAAAAATTTGGCTACTACATTGTCTCAGAAACACCAGTTGTTCCACAAGCAGCAAACTAATTGCCTTTAATGTGACTTTGCTCCCACACTTCTTAGCCAACTCCTACATCTCCCACAGAAGGGATCCCTCATTCTCCCCAGATCTCCTACAACATGCCATATGAGCAGAAAACAAAATATATTGTGCTTAGTCCAGAACAGTGTATGCACCAACACACTACCAGCATCCCTGCACTGACTGGGCAGCCAGTTTTAAGCAAAGAGAATTACCTGGGCTGAGTTATGTTCCTCTTTTCCCTTGGAAAACCTCTACCTTGAAACTGTTTTGTCTACTCAGTTCCTAATTTTCATGAAAACGGCACCAAATTAATCTCTTGAGACTTTTCTCATCTTTCACATATGGCTGAAATTGTCTAGCACATTAAGGAGTTAAGAAGGGTTCACAGATGTCAATGGCAGTCTTCTGTGTCCATAGTGCCTATTTTTCCTTCCTTCTCTCATAGAAATAGTAAACCAAAGAGAAAATACAGAGTACTGAGAGATGCAAAAGGTAGACACATTTACAGTTCAAAACAAAAAACATTTGATGCAAACTCAAGAAAGCATCTGACAAAACTGACACATTCCAATGACTTAAAACAAAATGCCATCACCACCCAAAAGCTTGTGGTTTCCACACTTACCAGACTGAGGGAAAAAGAGAAGGGTAAAGGCACCATCTAAATGATTGGGTTACTCATTCATTCTCACAAGAGAGAACGGAAGTCTTCAAAACTGCTACCTACAATTGTGCTTTCTCTCCCTCCCCAGTGCAAAAGCTTCATTCCACTCATTCTCCAAGCAAGTCTGACAAATGTTCTGACACTATCTCTGTCTGGCTGTCTAATACTCCTTGGTTCTCATCCCACAGCACACCAGACTGAATCCTTCATCCTTTCAAACCTCTCCTATCCTAGCCTTTCTTCCTGCTCACCACACCCCCAGACTGACCTCTCCTATCAGATTCTCAGCTGCTCAGCCCAGCTCCCAGCTCTGCAATCAGCAGATTCACAGACATCTCGAGTCAGGAAGGCACCATCAGAAACCGAAATTTTAGGAACAGCATCGTTTTTGAAGTTTTTTAAAACTGCAAAAATTGCATTTTAAAACAGTGATGGTCAACTCGGAGTTTCCATCACAAATTACTGTAGCCAAGCTCAAGACACTAAGCTTCATCACGGGAACTTATCAAGACTGATATTCCCTGGCAATTGTCTTTGTGTGGACTCCACTCTACATTTTCAGGTGGATTGCCACATATTAATTAAGGCGTATCTTAAACAATCTTGCATTATAGAAGAGGCAGAAAAAAGCTACTAGTGTTGCATTATGAAAAACATGATAATTAAGCACTGTAACAGGACAGACTACCTAGACGGGCTGTGAAATCCCTCTTCACTGGAGATTTTAGAGATGTTAGACAGACATTACTATCTGTACTTAACCACAAACCATGAAGGAAACAGAAGTCCCTTCCAGCCTTATGCTTCTGTGAATTTATGCTTCACATAAAAAAAAAAAAAAAAAAAGGGGGGAAAAAAAACCCAAAACACACCACACCACCAAAAAGCACCAAGAAGTAAAAAAGCAACCAAAAGAAAAAACGAAAAAAAACCCAAAACAAAACAAAAGAAAGCCCCATAAAACCCACACTGCAAAAAATCAGTCTGCATATTGCAAAGGTTAAGTCTTTTGGGGAACACTTTCACTTATTCTAAAATTCAAAATCAAGCAGTAAGTAGCTCCACTAAGTCTACAATGTTAATAAAATTAATACTTACTGCCTGTAAGCTATGCACAGATTCCAGTCCTACCCAACATAAAGCATCACCCAGCCTGTTTTATTCAAGGCATAAACAGGCATAAACATTTTGTTCCAAATGAAACTTTACACTCAGCTCATAGCCCTGGCCATAAAGTTAGATTCTGCCCAGAAATGACAGCACACGTTCATGGCACAGCCAGACTGAGTCCAAACACAACACAGCTCCAGTGCCACACACTCTGTTGCTAGGAATAAAACATTTCTGAAGAACCCAACATACCAACTTGCTCGTCTCTGCTGAGAAAGGCAGAGGAAGGTGGTGTCTGCCAAGGAAACAATGCCCCTGACTATACAGACTACTGAGAAATACTTAATGGAAAATAAAAATGAAGGGGGGACAACAATGTCAAAGTCAACAAATAATATTTTAGAGAAATTTTTAGTAAGTGCTAGGGAGATGCCACCAAAATAACCACTTCAACAAACTTCACTCTAAGAATAATTTTAAGAAATACAGTCATGCTTCCCTCGTTGTCCAGGGTGACATGAGGTTGGCCTGCCTTGATCAGAGAAGGATAGGCAGAGCTTATTGAGCCAACCTTTTACAAGTGGCTCCTTTCACCATTCACACTGAAGTGAGGCATCTGTTTAATGTCTCGGGGCTCAAAGTTTGGGTTCCTTGGCCACCAGATGAGAGCAGCTTCCATTTCCCCACAGGCTGTGCCCACAGTGCAGTGCCCAAGTACTGAAGTTTGCTCAGACTGGCAGCAGCTTAGCTGAAATGTCACAGAGGTTCACACAGGCTGATTCACCTAATGGCAGAAAGGCCCTTCTCAGCGGGGTGGACGGCTCTGTGCAGAATCCTGGCCTTTCCCAGCTATTTCTTTCCCCAAGCAGCCAGCTCACGAAGCCCCAGCGTGGCGTCCAGGCTGCGCTCGGACGTGTGGTTACCCACCAGGCACACCAGTGGGCTCTCCAGGCAAACAGCCTGCTTTCCATCTCCTAGGCTAGGATTTCTCACACAGCTCCCAACACAAACAGAAAAAGATATTTAATATTTAGGTTACATATGAATAAACCATAAACAATGGGTGTAGCTCTAGTAAATAAGCAGAAATCGGGGTGCAGATAGGTTTTAAAAAAACCCCCACCGTTTAACACGCAAGCTACACAAAGTCAGTTATTAATTCAAAACACTGAATTAGAAGAATTGAGTTCAGTGCCCAAAGAAGACTTCTCCTCATGTCACACTATTCATATTTCAAACAAATTATACTGAGATACTAAAGTAACTTTAACTGGCAAGACAGAATTAGATAAAGATGCTTCAGTTCACGTATTTTAATTAATAATTAAAATGATCATTTAAAAAAAATTTCAATCCCTATCCAATTCTTTTCACACTTTAATTTTTGCAGCCCTGTTGAACCAAATAGATACAGAATTATGAAAATATTCCCAAAGACAAAAGGATATTCTATTTGCTTTAATTTTCAATTTATATTTTCTGCAAATAATTTACATATTAGACAATGGAATGCTGTCTACCCTGGACATGTACACAGCAGGAAAAGTGGTTCAGTATTGCATATCACAGAACATAAGCAAGTGAAATGAGGAAAGATTGTATCTTTAATATCTGGTCTGTATGAACACCCAAACAAAATTCTTTAGCAATACTGGGGAACAGCTCAAAGGTTGACCAACCACCTCTTCAGGCACAAACCCTCATGATTAACACATCAGAATCCTCTACAATATAAGGCATATAAATATGTCTCATAGTTCTAAAGAAAAGATTTAGAAATAGGTATTTCAAATAATTTGAGAAATAAAGAACAAAGTGTCACAAACCATTTTTGTCCAATACTATTTTTTAAAGCTGTACCTAAGACTACTGTCAGTAAAATGTCCTCACTATAGCATTTCTCTTTACAAGGAGTAATACATTATTTAAATACAGACTTACCAGATAACTGTTAGGATCTGTATTTAATGGAGGAAGCCAGTATTATTTTCCTCCTAATAATCAGCAAACATTTCTGAATCTATAGCTAGTTCTTTATTATATCTTCAATTAGAAAGAGGAAGGAAGAACCACCTTCCTTCTCCATTCATATTCCAGATTATGAGTGGAACTATCATCTACAGCCCTACTGTAAGATTTTGTCATCTTCTTTATGCATCTTTTCATCTTCCCTTTCCTGTCCATACTAAGCCCAGGTCTTTGTGAAGCTCTCCCCAAAGAGGTGCAGATATTCTCCTCCAGACAGAAACTTAAAAACCTGTTATCAAAATACTTTTTCTCTGATGTAATCATTTTGCATTTATAAGCATTCAATTCTATACACTGCTGAGATAAAGTATCCGTTCACTAATCAGAAGAAAGAATTAATAGGGGTTTCAAAGCTACAAAGGCAGCATTTTCACTCTGATGGGAGCATACAGTTCATACTTGGGGGGAGGAGAAGAGAAGAAAGAGTGTTGGCTCTTTCATGAACATAAAAGGGCAGAATTACACATTAGTGTAGCTTCCCCATGTATAGACATTTTTTTTCTGAAATGCAGTGTAAACTTAAAATCAACGATTAGCTTCTTTAAAGAAAGCTCAAATCATCCATGTAATTACTTTTACAGAGGATTATGATCAAGTTTTTTTAAAGTGTGAATCGGTAAAATTTCACAATTGAGAAATAAATCACAACGGGAAAAGAAGTTCCTATTCACGAAACAACTGACCAAGCTGGCATCGTTACTACCCTTTTAACAAGTCAAAACCAGAACTGAAATACTGGGAACGCTGTTGTCAGGTCAGAATTGAAGTGAATTGGGTAAACTGTGCAAATGGGCTCCTACAGCACCTGCCCAGCCCTTGGCCTGGTACAAATCTGTACTTGTTCCTTCAGAAACAATTCTTCTTCATCAGGGCACAGAAATGACCAACTCACTGAAGTTTTCACAAAGGAAAAAAAAAAGCCTACACTCTTTAAAAAACACATTTGAAAGAAAAGTTGAGATGCTGGGCATTCTTGATTCATATGTTCTTTAACACCAAGATTTTTGACCTTCAGAAGCCCCTTCTCCCAGGAAAAAATTTTAAAAAGGGAAAATAAATAAAAACGCTCCTCAGAAACGACCACAGAGAGACGCTGCAGACATCCATCTAAAATAATGGCAGTCAGAGGTCAGGATGATATAGGGAACATCAAGCTTTTCATTTAACAGTCTTCTTGAAAGAGACCTCTTAGTAATCAGAAGCAAGAAAATCAGGGACTATCCAGTAAGAGCGATGGAGAAACTTGCTTAAACGTGTCCTTTCCAAGATTTTCCTAATAACGACACCAAGTATCTTCAACTTTGACAAATTAATTGAAAGACCTCACTGAAATATAAGATGGAAACTACCATCAACTTGCTGGGTCATCTTAGCAAGATTCAGCAATTTTCCTACAAAGATTCACTTATGAACTAAACGCAGCAGATTACAAAATAACACTAAGAAAAGCAAGCACTGCAGATTGGATCCCGATCAGTAAAACGACACAAAAGTCGTAGGAGTCTTCCAAAACTGCTGGAAAACGCATACTGCAAGAACAATTGGTATTACTGCCTAACAAAGCTGGGTTACACTCGAAGGCTCCAGCATGCTAATCTGTCACCGTGACAGAAAGCAAAGGATGCCAGACCAACACACATCTCTCTCCCAACACCCCGCATATCTAACACTGAGCTTCCGAACACAATTAGAAACAGGACTAGAATGCCCAAATACATGAGTAAGGATGCTCTTAGCATTTCTGCTTCCAACTTCTTATTATAAAAAAGGAACACTCTTCAAGACCTTTCAGCATTCCTTAGCAGTGTTCGGTTTTGTTCTATAACCACAAGTGACAATAGAAATAGCTCCGTATTTGCTTCAGATCTCTCCAAAAAAAAAAAAAAAAAGCACATTACAGTAATTCTGTTATAAAACTACAGCACATGTGTAAGGCCCGGAAAGCACCGATGCTGATAAAATTAAAAATGGCTGTGCCCGAAGATCCCACAGCAAAACAGGCACAGCTCCGCTGACGATTAAAATATATATTAAAAATTCCTGCATTACCTTACAAAGGGCGAGGTATGCAAAACAAAAAGATTATATATATATTTCCAAAACTGAAGTAAGTTATTAGACAAGAGATGCAGATCTAAGCAAAGCATACTTATTGAGTGCCGGTCGAGCTCATTTACACAATAAAGCAGATTTTATTCCCCGAGACACTCAACGTATCAGGATTTCAAAACTTTTATCGGGCTTCGCCGCTGAAATAGATGCACAGCACTTTGTAAGGAGGCACAGATGTGCCCAAATACCAGCGGACCCCACCCCCTTCCCGCTGCCAAAATGGCCAGTTCGCTACACCCGGTGGCTACTCACCAGCCGCAGTGCCGAGCAGCAGGGTGGCACTGGAGAGCAGGAGCACCAGCACAAGGTGCTGCAGTGAGGCAGGCATACCTGGGCAAGCCACGGTTCGAGCCAGGAGGAGAAAAGAAAAAAAAATGGGGGGTTAAAAAAAAAAAAGCCAAACCCCGAAGAGAGGAACTTCCTCCTGCTTTCGCACAGCCTTCCTTAACTCTCTCGGTTTACAATCCCGTCTGGAAGGGCAAATGGCAGATGAGAGGAGCCGTCTTCGCTCTTACTCCATTACAGCCGCCTGCCTTCATGCCTCGGGTGCCGGCAGCGCTCGGCGGACACGGGGGAAGCGCCTGGCTCTGCCTCCCAGCCCCGAGGCATCTCCCCCGCCGGGGAGGACGGCGGCACGCTCCCGACCCCGCTGGGAACCGGGCTATTTCCCACGCAGCTTCACGACATCGAAGAAAGCGCCCGGTCGGGAAGGGAACATATCCAGACGCGCCCACAGCGGTGTCAGTCAGCGCGGGCCCTGCGGGCTGGCCGGGGCACGGAGAGCGAGCTAGGGGCTCACGGCGGCGCCGCGTCCCATGCCGGCAAAGGTCTCTGTCCGCTGGCCGCCCCTCCTCGCTGCCTCACGCTCCGGGGAAGGCGGCGGCGAGGCCCCCTGCTCTCACGGCGAGGGCTGCGGCCGCATCCCGGCCCATCTGCCTCCCGCGCCGGGCGGGCTCCTCCGCGCTGCCC
>VZRZ01002289.1:95313-147973 GCA_013398175.1 Climacteris rufus | reverse complement strand
GGAGGGCTCCGCCACGGGCAGGGCAGCTGCGAGACGGGGGCGGCTCCCCGCGAACGAAAAGGCCCCGCTGGACCTTCCCGGGAAGGCCGCGGGAAGGCGGCGAACGGCACCCCCAGGCAGCCTGTCTGTCAGAGAGGCTGTCAGCAGGGAGGCGTGAGCTCGGGATTCACAAAAAACGCCTGTAACAACAAGAAAAAAAATGTTTAGCAGTCTCTGAGATTGCGTCATGTTTGAACTCTGTGGCCTGGCTGTCAGACACCCCGGAGCTCCTGCCTCGTCCTCTGGTTCAAGCCCCCGTTTATCTGTCCCTGTGAGCTCCCCTAGGAGCAGTGGCCATACCCCCTACTGCTCTCCCGCGGTGAGCCCGGGCAAGTCACCGAACCACAGAATCAATTAGGTTGGAAAAAACCTCTGAGCTCATCGCGTCCAACCTGTCACCGATCACCACCACGACAACTAGACCACGGCACTGAGTGCCACATCCAGTCATTCCTTAAACCCCTCCAGGAATGGTGACTCCACCACCTCCCTGGGCAGCCCATTCCAATATTTAATCACCCTTTCTGTGAAGAATTTCTTCCTAATGTCCAATCTCAAGTCCACCCAGCTCGTGTGACTTCAGCCACCTGACTCTCCCAAGCAAATCCATTATCCACCTCTTAAAGAGATTTTATGATTTCAAAACAAAAATAAATTGAGCTCACTGAGCTGTTGGTATGCTTTAACCTCTGCTATATTGCACAGGACTAAAGAGATAAATTGAGGCCAGCAGCTGATGGGAGCACTGTGACTGGAATGTAGTGTCTGATGTTCTGGCCTAGCAAGGCTCTTTCAAACAAGTTTTGCTGGCTGTAGCATAGAAAAAACGTTCTTAACAACACCCTGCACACTAAAGGCACCTTCATATCTGTGCTTCTCCAAAGGTTTTGATTATGGGAAATGCTTCCTTGTGCCAAAATTCCTACAGCAGTTTCAAGAATGAGTTACAAGGAATACAAATTCAAAAATGCAATTCCACACCTCAAAATATTAAACACATAAAACGGTGTGGTTGCAAATCAGGTTTAAAATTTAATGATAATAAAAGGTTTCTGCATAACTCCATTCCTCTTCATGAGCCATAACAGATGAAATAGATGTCATCTGATTCCTTCATCATCCAGAGAAATATTAAATAAATTGTAATAGGAGTTTCATAATTGTGATGCTCTGGCTAGGGTCAGAGTTTGGCATTCCTAGGGTCAAGGTGAATTTATATGGCTGATAGTTACAAAAATGTTATTAAAACTTCCCACGATATTTTTATTTCCAATCTATGCAGATCTAACATGGATATTGGTGAAACAATAAAATATAGAATCCCAGACTGTAATTTGTATTGCCACTTTCCAGAACTGCAACCACATGTTAACCACAGTATCCTTCCTGTTATTTGTGGAATGTGAATGTCAAGAAATAACCTTAAGAAGAAAAAGGCCCCCCACAACAACCAGAACAGTTTTACCTCCAAGAGATGAAAAAAAAAAACCCCAACACTCAGTAATTTTTTGCAGGCCCCAAATTCAGTGTTCTTTTCTGGTTCCACAAAGACACCAAACGATGCAAACACCTTCTGCCCAGCTGTCCCTACCAATAAAGGAAGCGAGATCTACTTTGTTCAGAGAAAACAAGAACCTAGCCATGTGGGTTGCACAGTACTTTCACTGTTTAGATGGTAAAAGAAAATTACTGTAATTGTTTATGACATGTATGAAAACCTGCTCAGCCTGAAGTAAATGACAGAAGTCTCGCTTGTTTCAATGGTTCTAGTTTTGGCTCATTAATTAATACTAGGAATTCTTCTCCACAAGAAGTCACACAAAAATGTGTATTTTGCCTTAAAATACTTTTTTTTCTCTCCACGAAATGGATTGCATTTTTGTTCTGTGTTTTCCTAAAAAGAAGGAACAAGACGTCATTTTTAATACAATTATTTCCTTTTCGTTTCACAAAAACCCCAAACCTGATCAAGAAAACACCCTAGTGAAGGCCACAGGGCTGTGAATCTGCTCCGACTGAGCTTATATCAGGCCCTTGGACTAATCTGACAGACTTGCAATCACAGCAGTTTGTGAGAATTTCCCCTCCTTGCCTGAGCTATTTTGAGTCCTGCAGATCTGCTCTGCAGGGGCCAGGTCGCTGCTAGCCCAGCGTGGCTGTGAAGGCTGCGAAGGGCCCCTGGGCACGCAGCGATGCCAGGCTGCAGGGCAGCAGCTGCCCAGCCCCGTTTCTCTGGAGCTGGCAGGGCTGAGCAGGGGCTGACCCCTGCTTCACCACACACACACATAAAGCAAGCGCTGCTGTCTAAGCACAGAAGCAGCTTCCTTTTCCCACGGTGGTGGGAGGAAACCAGAGATCCAAACTGTCACACTCAGGCTCACTCATTGTTATGTGCTTGGACAAGAACATATTTATAATTCTCTCTGTGATATTGTTTTATCTGTAAGCTAGGATTTTGCTGTCCTAATATTCAACAATGTCAAGTCAGACCTACAAAAAAGTAGTCAAGACAATGAAAACTTGCAGAGCTGCAGCACAGTAAATCTGTGGTGCAGGTTCAGGTAAAGTTAGGGGGGAGACAAGAGAAAACATGTAAAATTTACCAAGATTTAAAAGACAATATTCTGACTGAAGCACTGTATTTCCACCAGGAAGAGCTCCGATCAATGAAACAACACTATTGACTTAACGGAGACAAGACTGTTAAAAAATAATATGAGGAGGAAAGACTTTCGGGAGCAGATGGTCTTTTACAGCTGTGTCCACTGTTCTCCCAGCCAGGCAGAGGCAAGGCTGCCCCAGGAGCACAGCCGTGGCGCAGGGACAAGGAGGACAGTGGCAGAGGGGCCGGGGTATGGTGGCTGGAAGCTCCTGGAGATGTGGGGCAGAAACAGCAGGGGAGGTGTATCTTGCCCGTGGGTGAGGGAGCTCTGAGCAGCACAGACAGGAGCAGCACGTGGGGGCTGCCCTTTGCTTCAGCGAGCCGCCCAGAGGAGAAGCGCGGCTGATAGGGGCTCAGCAGTGTCCCGCTGCCGGCCAGGCTGAGGCAGACACAAACATGGTGATAGCACTTGCACATTCAACAGCACACGTAAGAGAAATTAAACATGTCCTTGTTAGCAGCATCTCCTTTAAACAACACACATCTTTATTTTTAATTAACTGGAATAAGGGAAACTATTTGCGTGCTACCAAGAGAGTATTCAAATCAGTGGAAAATAAAATGAACAAAGAATGAAGAAAACTGAAATAAACTACAAAACAAAAGCTTTAGTTCCGTTTCTTTTCAGAAAATCCAGTGTTCAGGCACTTAAAAAAGATTTCTCAGGATAGGTTCACTGTTATCCAAGAGTTTTTCAGCGCTGATGCAATATAGCTGTTATCATTGTTAGGACTCGGGGGACTGTTCTTTTTGACAGGGCCTTTCATGAAGTCAACAAATCAGTTTAAAACAAGCCATAAATTGT
The DNA here is from genome assembly GCA_013398175.1 of Climacteris rufus. Lineage (NCBI taxonomy): Eukaryota > Metazoa > Chordata > Aves > Passeriformes > Climacteridae > Climacteris > Climacteris rufus. Next base: position 144,467 of record VZRZ01002289.1, on the reverse strand, counting down.
ATTTGGCTGCCCATGAACTTGGCCGGAGTGTTCTCCCAGTGCTGCCATAAGTGTTGGGGAAAGAATACAACAACATGTCCAGATATTTAGCTTTTAGGGGATATTTTGATCCTAATTGAAAAATGAGGTATCCCCCTAGCACTGACTCTCATGCATAAACATATGTTAGAATAGCAATCAAACTGTTTACACAATTTCCTACAAATAAATACACCCATTCTGGATCCTAAATAATAGCTTAATAAATAATGGACTTGGTGCAGGTCTGCACCACAAATGCCTGCCACTCATTGCTAGATTAGGGAACTGTCGGCCAGATCATCACCCCAAGCTTGCTCCTCTAACTGTATGTGGAGAGAGAGGTGGAGAGAGGATCCAAGCCTCCTATAGCTCTCTAGATACTATTAACATCCTGAATTGCAGCCAGAACACTCTGAAAAGACAATAGTGTCTACTCACAGTCTGCTGAGTTAGCAGCTACAGCTTCAGCCAGTGCTGCCAAACAAGTAATCACACACAGACATCGTTACCTTTGGAAGTGTTCAGTTACTTATTTTATATCGATTTTCCCAGCAGTATCCAATCTGGGGCGTTGCACAGAGGCATTAACACACCCCCATAAGCTCCCTTGGAGTCAGGGTAGGGAAGGTGACTGTGGCAAGATCAGTTGTAGGGAAGCAGGCACATATGCAGAAAGAAAAACTGTGAAACTTCTGGAGATTTTAAGTACCTTTCTCAATCATGGATGTGTTTCCTTGGGAATAGGAAGAGGCACCCTGTCCTTCAGAGTCTTCCTTCAACCTACCAGCAGCACTTTTGTCTTGTCTGAATTATTGTTGGTTTTTCCTCTTTTCCAGGGCTTGGTTTTATCTCAGGAAAATGGATTCTACAAAAGAGGGACAAAGGGACACCAAGCTGTGACCGGAGTCCCAGAAAAGTCCTTTGTGGGGCAAAGTCAGTTTCTTTCCGTTCTTTCTGACAGGCAGGAAAAGCTCTATCCTCAACAGTCTGTCCTGCCAAGATGTGAGAGTGGCAAAACCTCCTGTGGCATCCCATACCAGAGCAGGCTCTCGTGCTCCCAATTCTACCAAAAGCCTGAAGGAAATGGTAAATCAAATTCCCTGCCTCAGAGGGAATTCATTTCCCCTTTAGTCGTGTTAAATAATCTGTGCCAGACATTACTTTTGGCCTTTAGACTCATAAAAATCTGTCTGAAGGCTGTTATGACTTCATTTTTCTTTGTCTCTGAGGCACAGAAAAGAGCACCTCCTGTCAAGCTTTTGGAAAAAAACACAAAAACAATTGTGAGTATGAACTAGTAAGTGTTTTCAAACCTCAGTTTTTCTAACTCTGCCAGGCTGCTGTGTAATCTACTGCAAAGTGAACCACACTGTGCAACGAAGTCCTGACAGTCTTTGACATCCACATCCTATACCAGAAAAGAAGTTTTGTGGCAGCTTTGTTTACCTTTTGATGGGAGAATTTTAATAAATTTAATGCAAAAATTAATTGCGCCACTTTTGTGGCAGTCCCCAGAAAGATCTACTTTGATATTTAACTTCTCTTTTTTTTTATGCTGATCTCACATTCCCTGACTTTGGTGTAGTGAGTGGTTTCCTACGGGGAGCCCGTAATTGCATGATCAAAGCTGTGAGGATCAAGCCTGGAAACATAAGCAGGAGGGTGTGGGACAGGTTGGCCTTGGGTGTGCAGGGAGATGGAGGAGGAAGGTGCACACTTTGGGAAAAACAAAGGGAATATTTTGTCTTCTCTAAAAGGATTGGGAGTGAAATAGTTAATAGCTATTTTTACATTTCATAATACATGATATTTCCCTGTGATAATGAACTACCAACAGTGTTGGTAGCAGTTGCTGCCTTGTTTTAGAGATAACAGTGCTTAGTCTGTGGAAATCTTATCTCCATTTTGGGGGTGGAGGTGAGAGAAACTTTCAAGCTAGCTCTGAGAAGCACCTCCCACTTTGAATTAAGTCTGAAATCATATGTTAAAGGCCCTTTACAGCTTGTCTGAATCTCTTGGCTTGTTCATCATGACGTAAAATGGGAAATTTGCTGCAGGTTGTTTATCAGTTCAAAACATCACTTATTCATTAAATCTGACAATGGACTTAGTCAGAAATAGAAATGTAATGAGCTGTGTCAGAATCATCTTCTGGTCTGTAGCAGGTGGGTATGTCATCACCACAGACCTGCAGGGTTTCATTCCTGAGAGCTACCTGAGCCTTCTCAGACTCACGACAGGCGGCTGGCAGCAGAGCTCACAGAATCTCCAACACACTCTCCTGCTACTCTTACCTTCCCTTTTCCTTCGGGTTTTGAGTTGTTGGGGTTCTTTTTCTTTTTCTGTTGTTGGTTGGTGTTTTTTTAATCACTCACTACTATGAGCCAGTTGGCAGTGCAAGTCAGGTTGGTTTTCAAAAGCCACCTTTTCCTTTTGGATCTTTAATTTCTTGCAATTAGGATTAGACCTAAAAATATTTCTCCAATCAGCTCAATATTTCTATCAGAAAGTTAATAAAAATGGCCTCTGAGAACAAAATTAAAACCTCTAATAAAACCCTGATAGACCTGCACTCAGTTTGCCATGGTGGAGGTCCAGGGGAAGCAGCCTCTGTGTGTGCTCATTGCTGGGCATCCTTGAACTCCACACCAGCTTGACAAGTGTCAGGCATTCATTTAGGGGACAGAAGTGGTGTGAACAACATGCATTTGTTGCTTGTTACCTTAAATGACAGTGTGGAGGGAACAGCTTTTGCTGACTTCTTACAACAGTTCCCCTTTGCAATGACGAAGGAGGTATCAAATACAAGCCCAGCAGCAGAGCTTCTTCAGGTTTTGTCTTCTCTTGCAAAGGTGAAAAAGAGTGAAAACAGAGTTAGAATTGAAGCCCCTTTAACTCAGTGTTTGTTGCCACTGCAAGCACGGTGTCAGAGGGCTCACCACTCTCAGAGCCTTAGCTTCCAGAGGAAGGTGCTACTCTGTGCCTGCCCAGCATTCCTCTTCTGCATCCAGCCAGCTCCAGGAACATCACCTGGAGGAAGATAAAAGTAAAATTATTACCTTTTACTATACCAAGCAGGAGATTTCTATCCCTTATGCTTCTGCCTGTAACATGACATCTGTTGCCTGACAATTCTGAGACATTTTTATCTGTGAAGAATGTTCCTTCAGATCAAGAAATGAGTCAGTATCTCTGCACACCCTGCTTGCCTCTCACGGATGGATTTGGAATGATACAGCCAACTAACTGATTCCCCATTGGGAATCCTCTCATTGAAGCCATACAGGCCAGGACACCAACTCCAGCCACCAGCACCAGTCCTGCTTGCTCAGTCCATAGGAAGTGTTGAGGGCACAGTCACTCCCTACACTATCTACAGTCATTTGAAATTGCAGAGGGCTAAAAAACTTTAATTCACAAACAAGAGCCAGGCTTCAGGGGCCATTTCCACAACACAGAATGGGCTGTGCAAGCCTTGGGTGTGTGGTTTAGGGGGCACAGACAGCACTTGGACTCTGTGAAACCTCTGCGAAACCTCTGCCTCTGCTTGCAGTTTCATAAAGACATAAATGAGGATGTAGGGACAAGTGCGAAGAGACTTATACAGGAAAAATTGCCCTTTGTCTCCATTGTAAAGAGTTTGTAATTTTCTGTAGATGAAAGCTCATCAAAAACAGAGAGGACTATCTCACAGAAACGTCACATGAGGTGCTTTACATTTCATAATTTGAAGGAACTTTTTCCTTCTTTTTTGCCCTCCCCACATTTGTCACAAAATAGTTGTGATATTTTGCATGTTGCTTTTTCCCCTCCCTTTTCCCCACACCTCTCTGAGTTCAGTAAAATCAATGTCTGAGCAGGGATTCCCCTCTGTAGCCAGTTTCACTTTTGTATTCATTTACTTTCAACCATCCCCTCGACTTTGGAAAGGTTCCTTTAGCAAAAGGAAAACCACCACCCCTATACCTCTGCCCTCGTAAGAAGAGAGCTGAAGCTCTCACACTCCCAGCAGCAGAAGGGTGGAAGGGGTGTGAAATGAGAGCAAACAGAAGCAGAGACCCTGAACTAAATGTTGAACAGGAAGAGGGGAGAACTTGTAGGCAGAAGAGAGGGGAGCTGAGGAGGAAAGGAGGAGAGAAAAAGTCACAGGAGAGGATTATGTTTGAATTTGGATTTAAATCTAAATGCATTTTGATTTGACAAAAAGGAGGGTGCCAAACTCAGATCTCTGATATCAGCATGCTGACAGGGACACCGGCTTGGAAGTTTCTCAATGCTTGTCTGCAGGAGCAGGTCCCTGGGACAGGCTGGCAGATAATCCTCAACTCAAAAGGAAACAGCAAGTCTTAAGTTTCTCTTGACTTAACCAAAAGCTGTAAAGCATATCCTTCCTACCCTCACTGGTGTTCAGACCTCCCCTGTGTACTTTGTTGATGAAATCTCTCACCCCAATTCAGGAGATAGCGGCGTTTCCTAAACATGCTCTGTCTTGCTACCAGAAGAGCTTCTGACCTTGTCCTGTCTTCTCCTTAGTGTTTGGCAAATACTTGTCTGTACTCACAGTGACCTCCAGCCAGCTGGGCAAAAAGCTTTGGAGCCAAACATGTGCACAAATAATTCCAGGGGCAGCTGATACTCCTGGATTATCTCTTCCTGTGGTTTCTACAGAGAGAAATAGTTAATACATGTTGCATTTCACAGCCCCTTTCCCTTTAGCAGATCAAGGACCATCTTCCTTCAACTTGGGGCCACTAAACCCCTCTCAACAATGGAGGCCTTCAATCTGGTGCTACCCTTTGTTGCCAAATGTATCCTATTGGACGGAGCCCACAGCAGCCAAAATCACAGATCACAGCCCTGCCATCTTTAGCCGAGAAGGTCACCATTTAATCACTCTGCTTAAGTTATGTGTAACAGAGGCCATTCTGTGTGTATCCAAACGTAGCACCCCCTCTCTCCAACCCCTCCAGCCTCCCACAGCCCAGACATGAGGTGTTTGTTCACCCTGACACATTGAGGTCCACGCTTGATCGGAGTTCATTCAACTCGAAGAGCAGCAATGACTCGCTTCCAAAAAATGAGATTATTATGTCTAGAGACCATTATGAAAGCCTGCGTGAAGCTGAGACCAGATGTGTGCTCAGCTCACTCCAAACATTGCTTAGAGCAAAAGCCCTGGATTGTTTTGGTTTGTTTTTTTAAACAAAACAGGATTGACAGTAACAAGAAAGATTTTCTGACGCTTTTCTGCACTGCTGTTACAGATGTGTGGCTGGGCTGGTAGTTCACACCCACTGACAGTGAGCACAGCAGCTCTCAGAAGTGGATGAAGACATGGAAGGAGTCCTTACGTGATAGGATGGAAGTGATGGGCATGCCAGCCCATTTAAGTTCAGCTCGAAGAATCAGCTTGTGCTCATTGGGACTGTGTTATCCTTTCAGTAGGATGCTCTGTACCGTGCCCTGGAAATGAGAGCAATAACATGGCTCTGATCACTTTTTGCCTTTACAGAAAACCTTTCATGAGAGGACCTCAAAGCAACTTGCCAGCAAGAACGGGCACAACCTCACACGGTGCCTGTGAGATAAGCGAAGGATAGAATAGATTAACTGCTTAAAAGCACACAGCAGCTCTGTGGGATGAAGGAAAAATAAGAAAAAAAATATATATATATACATACACGTTTGAAACCGTACAGGGTTTTATGGAGGCAGCCTGGAAGGCTGCCAGGATGCTGAAATTGCCACCCCTACACAACCACGAATACCATGGAAACCAGTGGGGCACCGGCAGGCAGGAAAGGAAATCAGCTGAAAAATGGCTTTCCATGAAATGCAGCCAGGCTGGGACACTGCTCCCCTCTGACTGAGGCAGGACTACGTGCCTAACCACCAGTGTTGCTGCCAGTGGGAGCTGGGCTCCAGGATGGAGTAATTCCCAGTAATTTCCCAGCCTGGGGTAACGCTTTCCTGGCGGTGGCCAGTGGATGACAGCAAAAAGAAGGGTGGCTGAAAACTGCTACATCATGTCAGCTGTGGTATGGAGGTAATGGAAATCCTGAGTGCCAGCTAAAGCTTCAACACATGCTGGGAGGTATAGGAAGATCAAAGTCAGTTGACATCTGAATGAGGACAGGGAAGGAACATGTATGTGCAAGCTCCTGCCTGCCCTGTCTGGTGAGGCACGATTAAAAGGCACAAAATGCTCATCAGTAATAGTAGTTTTCCCTTAAAATACTGAGAAAGCTCAAAAAAGGATTCCTCTAAGCCGAACAAAAGTAAGTAAAGGAGAGAGGCCTGGAAAACAAAACCAGAAATAACAAACAAAACTGAATATAACAGGAATAACAGAAATAAACAAACCGGGACAAGCAGTGGGGGAGGAATGAACACAATGTTAATCTGTCAAGTACACCGTGCCCACATCAAACTGTAGAGTAAGCTCAGAGAAATATCCAGCCTCCCGGCTGAGCAAGGGCACCTGCTTGTTACCAAACAGCACACATCCCTTAAAAAGTCATACTCTTGGTAAGCCAAGTGAGGAGGAATCCAAGCATAGAACAGCTGTACTCATTCAAAATGCTGCTAAGAGGAACAGCAGCGTCTTATGAGTAAGGTGGATATGGTGCAACCAGCACCAGGCTTGAACAAAAATAGCCCAGTGGAGATGACAGGCAGGTAGAGAGACCAGCACACAGCTCTCCCTCTCAACAACTGGGGGTGATATCCTATGGGGTGATATCCTACAAGCTCAAACAGAGGTCAAGAGGAGACTTACAGAAAAGCAAAGAGGACTGGAAAACCAGAGAAGCAGCAGAGCAGCATTTCTGCCGAAATGCACAAAGCTAACGGCCCTTCCAGTAACCACAGGGGAGGGCTGGAAGGGGATGGGAGCATTGCCATGGCTGGCCCTGATAAGGCTCTATCTAGGAACAGGCGAGGGCTGTGCTCGTGGCCCGGCCGAGAAACGGGCCTGGAGGAGTGCGAGAACAACAGGATAACATCAGGCACTTCTCACACAGCTGAAGGACCGCCACTGGTCATCAGGAGACAAGTGCAGATGGGAGACTTTAAAGTGGTGCCAGAAAAAACAAGCTACAGCCAGGGTCGAGGAACGTGGGATCCGACTCCTAGTTGTCAGCAGTTGTGGTGTATACATCGCTGAAAACAGATGCAGTGCCAGGAAAATCCAACTCCCAGCATGAAAAGAATAACTTAGGAATGATAATGAGAGAAGCCAAAGCAACTGAGACTGTGAATTAGTGATTACATAAAAGTTTTTATCTTAAAGTTATGTTAGGCCAAATTCTGAAGTAATTCTTTCAGCCAGAATGCTCCCTTGAGACCCTGTTATTTGGCCACAAATTGCTACATCTTAAAAAAAAAAGGAAAAAAAGCACAACGAAACAAAGATTTCCTTTTTATGCTGGCTGGAAATACAGAGCAGGCAATAGCCTTGACTTGCATCAAACACTTCTGCAGCAGGTAGCTGAAGCTCTCTGCTTTATGCCACCATCCAGCATCACCATGAGGGACAGGCCAGCCTTCAGGATTTGTTCCCTTATGTGGCTGCTACCCAGGGAAGTGGGAGCTGTGGCTGTTCAGTATGAAGAGAAGCACATGTTATTCAAGTTCCCTGAAACAAGTGAGGTACAATCCACATTGCAGTTCCTCCCACTTGGACCTATCAAAGCTACTCCTGAAAAACTGAACATACAGTAGCTTGGGTACTGCCATAAGGAAACGTAGCAATCATCACTGCCCACCATGTGCTGAACAGCAATAAAAGTGTCTTTTCAAAATAGCTGTTCTGGGTTAAAAACTACCAATGTCTCAGTAGCAGGCTTATAAGAACAGTGAAAGGATCCTCTCCATCCCATTCCCTGGGCAGTACAAAGCTCAGCAGCAGCTCCAGTCTTCACACCTGGAGGACCCTGTGTAGTTTCCAATGAGGCATCTGCAAATCCCAGATCCCAGCGAGTCCCAAAGAGATGCAGCCACACCAAGACACCGCTTGCTTCCCAAAAACCCTCCCCATTCCAGTTGGAGACTTATCACACACACACAAAACTTCCCTGCTTATTCTTTGGACTTGGCTTACCAGAAATAGTTTGCTGCCAACCTGCAATTGCTAAAGAGGTATCAAAAATAACATCAGAAAATGGTGAATATTTTGAGCAGGAGACACGCCCTTCCCATGCCAGATGTAAGAACTGCTGTAACAGCCCTTACAAAGGCAAGGGAATGTGCTCAAATACCTGTCGTAAAATCTGAAGCTCGAATGCTGTCCAGCCAAAAATCCTGGAAATGGTTCTTTAAAGTCATGCAAACACTTTGGAGATTCTGAGAGAAGAAATAACTGGAAATATTTTCAGATAAAAAGAACCTCCTATGCCAGCTGGCAAAAGGCAAACAGATGGATCAGATAGTTGGATAGACAGGGCTTAAAGCCACTTTTGTCTCAGCAGTGGGCTGGGCTTGTGTATGCAACGTCTGAAGGCAGCATATCTCATTATCTGACCCTCAAATCTTAGCTTTCTGAAATCATATCAGATGAAGCTGCAGCCTTCAAAAGCATCTCTCAGCCTGGCAGGACTCTTGCCCTCCTCCCAGCAGCACCTTCAGCAGGCCCTGGACTGGCTTGCTGCTCACACAAACCCCTCAGGTTCTCCTCTGCTCAATGCATCAGTCCAGGCTCTGTCAAAGCTCAAGAAAATTTGTTATGGTGCAGTTTCACAAATACTTGGTCAAAACTCTGACACTCCCGTAGTGCAACAGCAGTGGGATGACCAAAGAGGGCGAGAAACGAAGGACGCTGCAAAGGCTGAAGTGTTTGACATATTTAACAGAAACTCACTGAAAGCAGGATGTGATGCACACAGAACAAACCAGGGTAAGCATGATGCATTTTTGGTAACCTGTGCAGCTTGGGACAGGTGATGTTTAGTTTTAGCTGTGCTTCTGGTGCTTGAATAGAAAGAGGACAAACTGAGCTGCCTCAGAGTGGGAATTACACCTTGATTGATGGGGATGGGCCTGAGCCACAGGTCTGCGTGAGCCCTTGCAGTTTGCTCAGAGCCAGGCACCTGCTCCTCACCCCTTACATGCTTTTTGCATAAGGTGACTAAGATGGGGGACAGGGCTGTCCCCAGTACTGGCAGCTCATTTCCTGTGATGTTTGTGACAAGTTGCAAGGACCACGGTCCCCACAGGCTCCCTCCAGCATCTCATTCCCTGGGACTTCAGTGGGTCACTGCCAGTGTGACATCCCAGTTCTGCTGAATCACCAGCCAAAGCAAACTGAGGGTCTCTGCAGCATCTCAACTAGTATGAAGAAATTACAGGAATTTGGAAAACCTAAAATAAGTACATTGACCAGAGCAGTTTAACTTTCATTTAGAAATGTGGTTTTTGCTCTGTTTGAACTATGCATCCTTGAAGATTTCATGTCAAAATGGAATTGTGTAATGAATATTACATATTTATCAAGAAATTCACAGTTGAAAGTGATCTGCAATGACAGATCAAAAAAGAAAATCACCTCTGCACCACTTCTATTCTCATTTTTTTATGATACATTAATTCATCCAGAAGGACTCTGATACTCACCTTTACAGATATTTGTGCTTTTCACACCAGACATTAAACTCTGTCATCTTGTTCAAGACTCTGAGTTACCAAAGGCATGGCAGGATTTCGCCATCAAAGTTGCAACATCAAAGCTCTAGCATGACTAATCCCCAGATAAATGGAAAAGACCAAAGATGGGCAGTCTGTGCAGTGGGTAAGTGCAGAGCCAGACAGTCTCCTCCAGCCCACAGGTGCATGAGAAGCATGTCCCATCCACATGGAAAGAGCCTTGAACAAGCAACAGTTCTGGCACCCTCTTCCTGGGGTCCCTCCACAGTGACAGTGGCACAAGGGGCCCTGTGGGGCTCATCTTGTGGTGGTCACCCTCACATCAGGACAGCATGGCTTAGGGTAAGGGGGTTGCTCCCATGAAGAATACAGGATTCCTTGTTTGCTTTAATAAACATGTTCATGGGAAAAATCCACCTTTGCATGAGGCATAAAACCATGTTTTACCCGTGGTCTTTGAGAGACAAGCAAAGCTGTACTCCCTATACAAATTGTACCTTAGAGAGCACAGACTTTGTAGGCCATCTTAGAGAAAAGCAGCTGCTGGAAGAAGACATGACCAAGCTGGCTTCTCTTTCCTGTAGGCATCACCTTGTGATGATTCACACAGCTCAGCTAAGGGCAGTGATGTGTCTGTGTGATGCAATGACAGAGCAGCGTCAGATCCAACACACCAGCAATGCTTTTCAGAGGAAGGACATTCATTTTTGCTTTGCAGAACCAGTCTAGCCAAAAACTTGTGTGAAGTTGGCCCAAATCCTTCCTCAGCACAGAGCAGGGGTGGCTGATGTGGGCTCCCAGGAGGGTCAGTGTGAGCCCCTGTCTTTCTCCATCTGAATTTAGCAGATGAGGGTGGGACATATTTCCAGGGACTTGCCCTGGCAGGGCAGCATTTTCTGGTGTTTCTGCCATTGAGCTGACAGCACAGGGACCAGAAACAAGAGATGTGAATTAAAAATAAAAAAGAAGCCAGACCAGCATCTTTTGCAGGCATGAAACTATAGGAAGGCAAAACTGTTCATTGCAGCCATTTCTGAAGGTCAAGGAGTCATGAGGGTATGGCAATCAGCAGCTGACAGCCAAAGGAAACCCAGATGTGTAAGTTGCATATTGAGCAAATTTGATTGAGAAATCAAACACAGATTCTGTTATTCTACATTCAGAATTTTTTTATAGGTTAAGAATGCACTTGAAGCTCTTTTTTGCAGCTTTGACCTCAGCAAATGGCAGTTGTTCAACTGTCAGAGTTGTGAGCTCCAGTGATTTATTGCAAGTCTCATGCTAGCTGATATTTCTGACAGTTCATAAACTCACATGAATAAATCAGCATTTCAGCTATTATCAGCCTAAGTTTCTACCATTCTGCTAAAATAAAGGAAAATAAACTGGCCCTACAAACGTGTATACCAGGAGTAAACCAAATCCCAGAATCTGCTAGCTGTAAAACCACTGTCTTTTTTTTTTTTTAGTTGATGATACAGTGTGGGACACAACATTTTTTCTTTTTTAACGCCTGAAGTTACTTTTAGATTATACCCTAGATTGTACCTTCAGATTGCACAGGTACATTTGGACTGTGCTGTTACATTGTCACAGGCTCCAGTGCCCAGAGTACCTGCACTTGTGACTCACTGCAACACCACGGGGCGTTGGAGGATCATCCACCACCACTGGCATCCAGTCAAGCCTTGTGCAAAACCTTCACCAGGATCGGCAGGAGATGTGCCTGCTCTCACTGCCTGTTGCTGGAAATCATCAGGAGTCCCCAGGAAATGCCAGAAATGTCAGAAAGGGCTGGAGGAAGCAACAAAGTAAAAATAAATCCCAACCTAGCACATCAGAAGATATTTAGTATAAAGGAGCATTTACAGTCCTGCTTTGTGTTTTAGGCACAGCGTTTGACAAAAGTGGTCTTCTCAGCCTTTTTCGTTGGTAAAATGATGCACATCAGTTGGACTTTAGAAACAAAAGGTAAACAGTCTGATGAAACAGATGGCTGGTTCCTAGACAAGGCTCTAACCCTCACTACAGAACAAGTCATCTTGAGCATTTGCCTGTAATGCTGAGGCCGTTTACGATCGCCTTTCAAAGCAAAGAGAAAGGTCACCACTGGCCACAACAAGAGTTGGATCCAGATGAAATGCTGCACACATTAACTCCTTTTCCTAACGATTTTTCAAGAGATAAGTTTTTACAAACCTTTGGAGAATGAAGACTTTCACTAGCAGCGCCCCTGACTTCACCATCCTGCCCCGGCAACATAAATAAAGCAAATAACCTGAGACTTGCAGACTGCCCTGGCCAGGAGAGCACATTGTCTTCCACTTTCTGCCTAAAATGAAATATTTCCTGGTTTGCAAGGTGTGGTTGGGCAAAAGGAACAGCTTCTTTTGTTTAATTAATTTTGGTGCTGTATGTATCTGCACTTTCTTGTATAGTTTCAGGTGCATCAGTTATCAGAGATATCTGCTTCAAGGCATAAGCCATGAAAGTTATCAATTTGCCTTTCTCCTTCAGGGATGTAAAGCCTTCTCTCCCAAAATAAGTGTGAGGCCCTTTTCCATAGATGCTCCAGAGCAGATCTATTTTGATCACCAAAATATTAAATCCACAAACTCAGGGGAGAAAAAGAAATAAAAATAACAGGCCTTTCAAATCAAGTGAATAAGCCAAGGGGGAAAAAATAGACTCAGTCATTTCTCCTACCCATTTAATCAGTAGCATTCCACTCCAGAAACGGCACACACAGAGCAAAGCTCTCCGAGTGGCTGTTTGCAGCCCAGCTCCTGCAGCTGCCCCTCTGCTGCCCTCCGTGCCCCGGCCTGAGGGCAGAGCTGGCGGTGCCGGGGGCAGGGCTGCGCGGAGCCCCGCTCACACCGGGCCTTGTGCCAGCCCAGGCTCTGAGCAGACACAGACTGCAGTGGAAGGAGCAGGACTGGTTGTGCTTCAAGATAAGATTGTCTGCCAGGGCTTTGTTGGAGGCAGCCTTGCAGATGCAGGAAGGAAAACAAGCTGTAAAGATGGCAAAAGGAGAAGGAAAAGAATGCCCCAAGGGAAGCAGCACTGGCAGGAGACAAAGAGCTCCTCATCAGTGAGGGGCACAATAATACTGAGACAAACTTGCACAGCACAGGTCATGTCCTGCGTCAAGAACCCCCCTTGCTCCACTCACGTGTGTGTTCTGCACCTCCCTGGGCAGCCAGTGCTGGGACAGAGTGCCAGGGACCTTGGCAGGAGGTGGGACAATCCACCCACACCCCACACTGTCTGCAAATTTTCCCGCACAAGCAGCTGGGACACTGGCTGTGAGGCCACCTGCAGGAGGGGCTGGTTTGCTCTGGGTGACCAAACCTACCCAAGAAACAAGTTGGGGGGCTACTGACCTGGAGAAAGTTTCACAGTGGTAGCAGAAGTATTTGGCGGAGGATGACCAAATGCTGCTCCTGCAGGAGAGGTGGCAGGTGAAGAACAGCAAGAACAGCAGAGCCAGCCCAGCACTCATGTCATATTTGCTTGTTTTGGTTGCTTGTTTTTTTCCAGATTTAGTCTCTTATTGCATTCATGGGTAAGGCCCTGCATTCAGTCTGTCCCATGGATGTAGAGAGCACAAAGACCTTCACAGAGAGGCCATTGAGGCCCACCAGTTCATTACAGATGGAAGCTTTCACTGCTTGAACATCTTGCTTCAAGCAAGGCAAAGATTCAAGGGGAAATCATGGTTCCAGTTTAGCACAAGCTAGTCCTGTGCAGCCCAGCCTTTTGCATCCAATTGTCCTAAAGGTATTTTTTGCAGTACTGTTTCCTGGTTTGCACATCTCCACTTCATTATGATCCTTTCTCCATTGTCCCAAGCCACAACAGGAGGATGGAGTCTCCAGCGGGACAGTGAGGATGGTGTGAGGGCAGGGAGGCCAGACACTGCTGGGCTTTGCACATGGAGGTGGGAAACAGCACTACACAATTGGTTCTCTGTGGTTTGGAGGCTAAAACCAGCACCTGCAGCCCCACAGGAGCCCTGCTGAGAGTACAGGGAGGAGCTGTAGGGTTGGGACCAGCGTAGTCCTGTTGGAATTCACCTGACTAGTGATAAACTCAGGGAGCCAGACAAGACCTGAGACAAGATAATCCACACAGCTTCCTACTGTGCTTTTTTGCCTGATGCATCTCCAAGTTCAACCAGCACCTTGTCCTCACAAGTGGCTGGGCTGTGGTTCCTGGAATACACTGGACCTTGAACACAGGAGCAGCAGGACCTGGCCAGAGGGTCCACAGCTGTGCCAGAGCACCCGTGGCTAGTTGAACAGTCCCAGGGGCAACAGAGTACTTACAGAGAAAGCCATGACTGCTTCTTTGTGCCCTGAGGCTCAAGGTCTTTTTTTTTTCTCCAGAACAAGGAAAAGAGACTTGTGCTAAGTACCTCAGTTTGTTTAATCCACTGTACAGAAACAAAAGCCTGAGAGGTTCAAAGCTCCAGTGTTTATTCCATCAGGCTTATTTCTGGACTAAATAAACCATCAAAATCTAAGTCTCAGCTGAAAACATCTAAACATGCTAGTTGAAGCTAATGAATAGTTAGTGTTTGGCAAAGACAAAGCATGAATCCATAATTATTTTAAGATGAGTCACCTGGAGAAACCAGAGCAGTAGCCAACAAAAGAAACCCTTTGAATAACTCAGTGAGAATGAAGATGCCTAGAAACATGCACATCAGCAACAGCTCAGCCCTGGTGAGGCTGGAGAGGGGCAGGCAGCACCACTTCAGCTTTCTAGAGGATGTTTCAGATCCCCATTGGTCACCTCTCACCAAGGACCCCATGGTGGGCCCATCCCTGGATACAAGGACAGCCTGACATCCACATTCCCTCCATGACTCATAGGATTGGACAAGTCAGACTTTTTCAGACAACAAAAAAGATAAAAATCATATTGCTTGGGGGAGTGCCAAGCTATTATTTCACCCAATTAGACTCTTGAACCGCTGAAAGTTAAAAGGATTTCCTCTGGAAAGAGAACACTCCCCAGCCAGAAAGTCTCCAGAAAGGTACAGGCGCAATAACTCCTGGCATTTGGTGTTAGGAAACAAGCGTCTAGACAAAGCCGCCTTCTTTTGATTTGTTTTTCTTGACATTTTTAAAAGATGCTACAGTACAGATCCTAGAACTTGAATTTCTATTTTTACACTCTTGATACCTGTGACATATTCACACATCCAGGACATGCTGGGAATGATTTCCACATCTTTGGTTATTTTATTTAACCACTCCAGTCTAAAAGCACTATACCCCCTGGGGTTCTAATGGACGGCTATTGCTATTTGCATGGATGCGCTGTCAGGCAGGAACAGGAGCTGGCTGCACCGATCCCCACAGCTGAAACTGCCCCCTGGGGAGGCCACATGTGGTTTTGGCCCAAGTCAGTGCTGCTTGAGAAGCCTCATTTGATCTGAGGAGCACAGGGGTCTCACAGGAAAGAGCCCGACAGCCTGGTGCAAAGGTTCAAACACCCCCTCACACACTGCATTGGCATGGCTGGGTCTGGGCACAGGAGCCCTCTGTTGGAATTCCTCACCCTGCTGGGCACCTTCTTTCCCACACCTCCTTGCTGTAAACTCTTTGAAGCCATGGAGACTGGTACTAAAGGGAAGTATGGTTTTTACCGTGTCCTGCTGTTCCCAGGTGGGCACAAACAGACTGGCAATGGGAAGCACCTTCCTCTGCCACAGCACTGCCCATTATTGCTTCAGCATGTTGCAATGCACTGATTGAGCAACTGGCAATTAATATGGCAGTTATCTCTATCTGCAGTGTTATGGTGTTACACTGACGGCTGTCTAAGCAGCAGCCTGTCTCCCATCCACAGTAGCTTCCATTTTGCATGGCCTTGCTGATCCTGCAGCAGAGAGCAGCACTAAAGACCAAGCTCAGGTTTTGGTGCTGCCCCAACCCAACCAGTGCCACACCATTTTTTAAAAAGCAGTTTTTTAATATGCTTCCACATTGCTACAAAAGCAATCTTTTTACCACCCTGCAAAAGGAAATGTTTTGTGTTTTGGCACAGCTAGCCTTAATTCCTTTTCAAGA
Organism: Climacteris rufus; assembly: GCA_013398175.1. NCBI lineage: Eukaryota > Metazoa > Chordata > Aves > Passeriformes > Climacteridae > Climacteris > Climacteris rufus. The sequence goes on along the minus strand of VZRZ01002289.1, from coordinate 128,727 downwards.
AGAGGGAATTTAGTGTGGCTGCAGCTTTATCAAGAGAGATTTCATCGTGGACTTAGACAACCTCACTGGCAACCATTGTGCTGTCAAACAGGTTTCCTTCCTCTTCTTCACAACACTTCCACATCACATCCTATTTAGAGCTCTTATAGTGCTTCATAAATAATGTGATAATGAGAGCCTTGTACACTTGTGGGATTTGGGAGGCATTATCTCAGTTTTTAAGAGGTGGAATATGAAGATCAGAGATTAAAGGTGGCAAATCCAATGGGCTGCGATCCAAACAAGACTTTTTCTAATTCATTCCCTTTACATTTGTGGAGCCCTTCCTGGCTTACAGACAGTCAGCCCAGCTTTCCCATGTCTTCATTCTAGCACTTCAGTCCTGCCCCATCCTTCCTGTCCAGGGTAGCTTACAAATTTTGCACAAGCACTACCTGCCACTCACTATATATTGCTTGATGTCTGTAGAGACAAAATTAGTTTCCACTGGCCAGTAACTGGGATGAGAAATTAAACATCACAAAATCCTTTCTAGATTAACACTGCTGAAAACTCATGAGTCACTGCACATAGAGATGCTCGCTGCTCTAAGAAGAATAACCTTTTGCTTAAGAAATACAACAGAGTGCAAAGGACAGGCAAATGAAAGCTCAGAGCTGGGGCTCCCCCGTGGAGTACAGGCACTCACTGCAGCAGCTCCTTGATTTCCAGCAGGGGCTAACTAAGTGTCAGCAAGTGCAAGCGTGGATGGAGCATTTGGCAGCACTCCATGCTAGCCAGAGGAAGCAGCCTCCAGCCCAGGGCCTCACCAGCTCCATGGGGGCAAGGCTGACCACTGCTGAGGGCTGCACATCACACCCTGTGGCTGGAGAGGCACGGGGGCTGAACGTGGCAACTCAGAAAAGATTTCTATTCAAAATTTTAAGCTACCCCAAAAGACAACATGCTGCTGTGCTTCTCCCTGAGAGAGACAGGAAGCTCCTGCTGAGCTGTCTATCGTTTATAATAAAATTATTATTTTTTCCAGAGAAAGTGAAGCCTTACTGAAGGGCCACACAAGCACCAGGATGTGGCACAGACAGCAGGAAGTCGACTTGCGGGATTTTCCATGTGAAGAAACAGCTTGACAGGGATGGGTGAACTGAAGGTTTTACCTGAAAAACAGCAGTGGTTCTGTCCCTCCACAGCAGGCAGGCTTCATGACCCCTGAACAGTTACCTCTGTCTGTCCACATCAGTCTCAGCAGGCACCGCTCACTGCAGGAACACACAAAATCCCAGGATAGCTCTGGAGAACTTCTCCACTCCAGAGCAGAAGGGCTAGTGCCTGCCCACCTCATTCTGTATCAGGGAAAAACAGAGCCCCTCTACTTGGCTTCTGATGCCCAATAAGAGCTGCTGCACACAGGCATGGACACGGGGAAGACATGGAGAGGATGTGAGTCTGTGGGTGGAAGGAACAATTTCGGGATAGCTGGAGCAAGAAGGATGCCTGCAGGCAGCAGGAAACACCTGAAATGAAGCACACATCCATGGTCTGGAGGCACTGGGGTGAGGGGCTGCTGCAATGTCCCCCAGTGTTCCCATGCAAACAAAGCCTCATGCACAGGGAACACTACCAGGCAAATTTCCAAGCAACAAACAAACAACCCCCCCAAACATCTGTTTTCCAAAAGACTACAGTCCAAGCCTGAGGAAAAACACTCATTTTCTTGACAAGGGTTTCATGGTGTTAAGTAACAACTCAAAAAGCTAGATGATGTCTCTAGTGAGAGGGTGCCCTAGTAAAAGCAAACAGTGAGCAGGCCCTGTACTCACCGATGCCAATTGTGCAGAGCAAGGATGGGAACACAATGCACACCTGCTCAGTTTCAAAGAGGAAAAAAAGCAGAGAAAACTCCACTCAAAAAACCCAAACAAACAAAAAAAACCCCACCAAAACCCAAACACCAAATCACTAAATTTGCCAGGCACTTTGCAGCTGAAATCCAGCACGGCTTTCCTTTTGGATCAGTGTGAATAACAAGGAGAAGCAGACAGGAGACCCTCAGGACCTCAGCCCAGATGCCATGAGGTCCAGCTATTTCACAGAACTGGTCCCCTCAGAGGGAATGTGAAGCACTGTCACCAGCCCAGACAGAAGGGCTGCACTGTCACTAGGGAAGCCCCTGGCAGCTCCCAGAAGGCTGGACTGGTGGTTGTGTCCCTCACAGCAAAGTGGAAGCTGCATGGAACCCTTCCCCGGGCAGTGGCTGTAACTGCACAGTAAAGGGGACTGTGAACTATTAATTAAAACTTACTGTGGGCTGTGAAGGAAGGCTGCCTGCCCCTCCAGCTCTGTCAACATGGAATAATTTTCAAAAGCTTAGTGAGCATAGGCCATGTTATACCCCTTTCAAACTGCCAACAATCCCTTTGAAACATCCTCATTCATCCTGGTTACGCTTAGCCCTAGTTCATCAGCCATTTTCAACTGCTAGCTTTGGTTTAGAGGAACCTCTATTGGTAAAATGTTTCAAGGATCATATTATCATTTTATATCCTGTTCCATAGATGTCCCTGTTTTGCTTTAAATGCCATCATCAGTCTGGCCAAGTCTTCTTTCTGCATTCAAAATACTCAAAGCCTCTATCCCTACTCTAATGTTAGTTTTGGGATTTTGGTTTTGTTTTATCAATAGACAAAAGATCCATTTTTGGATCAATCACCTCCCTTATAAAGACTAGTAACCCATAGTACAGGCTCTACATAAATGCTTTTGATGCACAATTGTTTCTTAAAGGAAAAGCTGCACAAGCCTCAATCTGTACTGTACTGTATCTGTACTTTTACTGTACTGTAAAAAGATCAAAAGGTTTGAGTCTCAATTAAAGGCCTGTCACTTCTTAGCTAAGACTCACTTCTCTGTGCAAAGAGGTTGTCATATTTCCCAGCTATAACTGTAGACTTTATTATTATTTTAAGGTGCAAGACTGTACACAAATGCCCAGACCATCGTTTGTGGAAAACCATGCGTGAGCAAACCAATCTTATCTGCTTGAACTGATGAGCAACTTGAAATGCAGTGACCTGGCTCACAGTGACTGCAGTCTATCACCACTGCTTATTTTCACTGATCATACTTAGCACTCGAGCTGAATACTCTTATCAATGTTTCAGCAGCAGCCCTTTGGGATATGCGGCTCATTGTTTTGAAGATGAGGAGTTTAACAGCTCAAACTAGAACCCAGAGTACTTGTTTCTTTACCTGCTTTAAAGAGGTGATGGCAGATAAGTGTATGATCTATCCAACACTGAAAAGCTTCAAACTTGCTTCCTCTGCTCCACCCAGTATTTCTGGGTCACACACACTTTGAAAGAGAATAAAGTAGAAGCTCTAGTTAATTTGGTATTAAAATCAACACTCCCAACACTGGGGCAAGAGAGGGGAAGATGTGCTGCTTCATGACTGAGCTCCAATGGGGGGGGGCTGCCTTGTGAGATGGGAGCTGGTCTGCACTGGACATTGCCTTGAAATGATAAACCACTAAAATGTGCTGCATAAGGAAAGAGGTGAATCTCATTCCCTGGTTATCAAAGGAATAAGTAAAAGGAAGGTAAAAGTGACCATGCAAAAATAACTTCTCTCCATTTTGATCCCACTGATTAGACTTACTAAGCAACCAATGTTCATACAAATTTTCTGATTACGGTAAATTATATAGGACAGCTTCTGAACAGCACATACATAATTTATCTGACACTTTTGAAGAAGCAACTACATTAATAGTTCAGAGGAAATTGAACCCTCATGTCTAGTAAGGATTCCTGTTTGAAAATTTACAATTAAAAAAGCTAAAGGCACTAATAGTCAAGTCTTCTCTCTCATTATGAATACTTTTTAATACCTTTGCTGCCCATTTAAACATTTCAGCTTAAATTCATCTTACTTGTCCAGCAAAAAGCAGATGAACTGGAATGGTCTCAGTATTCCCATGCAATCTCAATTAGAGCAGTTAAACTCACTGCAACCTTCCTGAGGGGGAAAAAAAAGGCAGTTCATATTCTTGATACCAGTAGAACAGTGTGTTAATAACATGTTACCAATCTCCTTAGGGATTTGGTTATATCCACTTGCACTAAAACCATGGGCAGTTCAGTACCAAGAGCTGCTCAGTAAGCTGTGTTCCAGAGAAAAAAACACATCAGCTGTGTTGGCTGTAGAGTTACCAAATGTTATCCAGCTGAAGAAACTGATTTTTGATTAGGTCGTAGTCTACCACTACACTTAGGAAAAAAACCTTCATGTTAATTAATAAACTGAGTGATAAGCATAGTTAAATAAAAATTGTTTCCTTTTCCATCATAAGAGCTTTAGTCTTGATCACGATGCTACTTCAGTGCATCTGTATTCCCACAAGAACGGCAGAATTAGCAAATGGCTGATTTCTGCTACTAATAAAACACTTGTCTTTTCTGTTTCATTATCAGATAGCTGAAGAAGTAATTTTGCCTTGTTTTTGTTGTGTGTGGTTTTCATCTTAAATCCAGTGAAGAAAGTTGCCACAATCACTATAGAGCAATTTGAAAGCTACCTCACGTTTGTTCAAAACATGCATCTGAATTTTCTGAGTCAGTGCAGCAAAACCAAAACGTTTGGAAGAGGATTAGAATAGGCTTTACCAGGAGAACTACAGTGCAGACTCCAAGATACACCTCAGCTGCTCAATGCATCTTTGCTATTACACATCAATATTTGTATCCATTTTATGGAGAATTTTAGAATACTACAACCTTTGAAATCTTTACAGAAGAAGCTGCAGCAGAACATTTAGACATTTAGAACTTTTGAACCAATCATTCATTTAAAACAACAAATCTTAGAAATAGTCCTGATAAGGACCAGAAAACCAGCAAACAAGTTAAAAGACAGAGGCGTAAGATCTCCATAAAAATGTTTTTATTCCTTAGTTGTGGAGATTGCTTGTGAAAGGAGGATCTATTGTGAGCTTTTAAACGAAAGAAACCAGTAATCCTCCTAATTAGCACAGACACTGGGGTATCCTGTTCCAGGGCAGAAGATAGCTATCAAACCTTTCTCCTTGCCCTCTTACAACACAGGGGAGTTAGTTTTCAGCAAGGGGCTAAACAAATTATGTTGAGAAATGCTACTCTGAAGCAGCTGTCCAAGGGCTGGCGTTTTCCCCTGCTCCTGATCAGTCTTCACCCTCATCTTTCACTTTCTTCTTTTTCTTCTTCTTTTTCTCTGTATTCTGCAAACAAACAAATGTTGCCATGAACGAACCATAATGGAAAAACAAAGTAACACATGTAGCTAGGCAACAGGGCTCACACCCAAAGCATCACCCCAGCTGCCATGCTCAGCAAAGCACAACCCTGGAGTTGTCCTTCCTCAACTGCTAAATGCCCTGGCTGTTCACAGGGGGCAGGGAGGCTGTGCCACACTGCCACAGCCCAGCACCGCCCTCAGGCCCTGCAGCTGCGATTCACAAAGGGGAGAAAATTAAACCCCGTGTTAGGAACAGGATTTCAAAACTGAGCAAAAAGTTTGGTTTGGTCCTATCTGCTCTACTGTTGCTAGAAAACCTCACATCAGCAGGTACAGCCTCTGCTCCCCACAAGTCCTGAAGTCGAGACAGACGCCTGTGGATCGGCACCAAGGGACGTTCTTCCCATTTGAAAAGGTGCAAAGAGAGGGAAGACTAGAGCTGAGGGTGGGCAGAAGAAAGGAGGAGAATGAAGGCACTGCAGTCACAAACTTCCCAGGCCTTATTTTGTAAAGCAAATCTTCTTGGACATTACAGCGATGGATATCATGAAATAAAGTCACTAGAGCAAACCTGCTGGCATGCCATAAATTATACACAGATGATTTTCTTTTCCCCCCCTCAGTTTACACTCCATATGTTTTGGAGAGAACACATTCCCAAAAAAGATCAGGTAGCTGTGCAATTCTGCCTCACCTCAATTGTGGGGCTGGTGGGGAGTTCCTCACTCAGTACCTCCTCTTCTTCAGCTTGCTTTTCCTTATCCTTATCCTTTTTCTTTTTCTTCTTTTTGACAGGTTCACCATCTTCTACAGCTGTCCCTTCTGTACCACAGAAAGGACAAAAATGAAAGGCAGGTTGTCAGTTATTAAGAGTGCAAAAGGAAAAGCTATGAGATGTGAGAGGATGCAATGACAACAGCAAGAATGTAAGATACTGATTACCAATACCACATTGCCCCGTTTTTAAATATCTCTACTCCAATTAAGCTCTGCTTTGCCCTTACCTGCACGACCACTCCCTGCTATAACCAAAACACACAAGTACTTAAGACACGAGCGACAGTGTTCAGACATTACTGTTCACATCTCCTGGTACAAATACCATTCCTACATGCTGCTCCCAAAGTTTAAAACAAGCTTGCATGTTTTAATTTCTTTGCCAAATTATCTTCAAGTACTCCGTCGGAAAACAGACCATCCTCAGTTTGGTCAATATTTTCACCAGCAACGCAGGAGCAGTGAAAGGACTCTAAATCCCAGAGCAGAAATGCATTCAGCCACCAGCAGCTTGTTCACAACTGATTTCTCTATCTTGATGTTGGAACTTTGTTAAGAAGCAGACCGGTTTTCTTTACTGTTTAGACTGGTAAATACAAAGATCTCCATGCTGAGCAAATGTAAAGGATTTAATGCAGAAACTCTCTCCTGTCCTGGATGACAGGAATTATTTATAATATTATTTATATAAGCTGAGAAGAATGTCAACCCAGGGAAAGATTTACTAATAACCTTACAGTTACTTTTCAGAACTATTCATCAAAGCTGCCCTATCTAATCACAGTGGTAATGGAACTGTGATTTACCACTCACTTCCTAGAATACGTACCACAGTCTTAGGAATCTCTAGGTAAAGAAACCAAGCAGAAATCATTACCAAGCTGACAGCCTATGCAGTAGCCAGACTGTTACTGGAGCATACCCAAGTTAAATTTATTTGCACAGCTGAGTCAGTGCTGGATACCAAGTTTCTCCATACACAGTACTCATGATTAAGTTCATGACGTAGCAACCACTGTCCTTTGGTAGCTGCAGAATTGCTGCTGAAACCAGTGGTGTTTGTGGTATGTAAAGTTGCTACTAGAGGTATGACTCAAGACATCATTTTCTCACCATATGCCCCCCAAGGAAAGAATCAATTTCATTTCCAAGAACACTCACCACTTACAAAAAGAACAGTTCAATCACAAAAAAAAAGACCCAAACCACATAACCTCCTAACATCTCGACTGTACTTCATCACAATTTTAGTTCCTCAAGCCAGAAGAGGAATTATATGAGTCAAAAATACACATTGAACTCTGCCTCTAACATTAGCTTCAGACAAAAAAAAAGTTGGCTTCAGGGTAAAAAATTTCTAGACATGTCTACAGGAGAACACAGCCAGCTAACACATGCAGTTTTCTGACATTATAAAAACATACCAGAAGCAAAACAGCAAAAGATTCCAGATAAAAGAACCAGGAAACATGATTTTAAGTAAATTCTGGCATACACAAAATCCACAGTGAACAGTGTGTGAGCATAAGGTTTTCAAATCACGCACAAAAATAAATATCCTCACCTCCCTATGTATGACACAGAGAAATAAAAAGTAGTTGAAAATTAAGCATAAACTACATTAAAGCCATACAGTATAAGAGGAGCATACACACTGTATTTTACTATGCAACACGCTTTCACTCAGCTGGACTGGCAAGATATGCATTTCCAAGAAAAATGTTGGGTGGTAACCTTGAAAACATTATTTCTTGTTATTACCCTACATGTCATCAAGTCTGACACACCAGGCAGTGGAACCTGTCACAATTTACAACTACAGATGATGCACTGGTCACTCACAGGCACTGTCACTTCTCACAGCAAGAAGCAGATCCCTCCCTGAAGATTTCAGCTGCTGCTTTCCAGCAAAGTTCATCACAAGACTTCACATATTTGTACCTAGCCAGAATGAGGATAAAGGCTTCAGGGGTGCTGGCCTTTTCCCTCTAGGTGCAATACTTCTAAGTCAATGAAGGCCAGTGGGGTTTTTTTGTGATACACAGCAGCTGACAAGGAAACCAACAGCTCTGACTATCAGGCACAGAAAGCAGCACCCGAGGAGCAGTTTGACAGATGGCCCTGTGAGTGCTGGAGATCACCAGCAGTAGTTCCACTCACCCTTTCTTCACCATTTTGTTGTCTAAGCTTTTGCACACAAGCCTGATGTCCTGATGTACCCTCCCTCCTCCAGACGATGCTCCACATGTACAAAATGAAGTCACACTGACTGTCAATAGAGACATCCTGTCAAGCTGCTGCTGTCATTTAAGGTTTTGTACCTTGCAGAGTTCACTCCATTAATTTAAGATATTTCTCTTTTCAAGAGATACCTTCCAAAGTGACTAACTGCTACATACCCTGATGCTAAAAGCAAGCTGAAAGCTTCCCTGGGGGCACTGGCTAGCCCTGCTGGTGCTATGCATTCTGCCTGGTCACATCCCACTTCAGAGACCGCAGTCACAAAAATACCTGCCCTATTTCCCTTCACCAACACTAAAACAGGTTTTCACAGACAACTCTAAGTGAATTAAAACTTGTTTCAGGCACTATTCTTTTGCTTGGTTATTGACAGGTATAAAAGGTCAAAGCGGTTTGAAGTCAGAGTTCAACCCCTAAGGCCCTGCCAGCTCTCACCCAAAGTGCCCCAAACAAGGAGAGAGAAAACACCACACATCTCATCTTGCCGTAACATTGACAGTTCAGGCTAGCATAATGCAAAATACTCTTCCCCTTTATAACAAATATTAGAAGTTAATATTAATAGTTTGACAAATCACTTTTCAGTGGCAGCTTCCCAGCTTCTTCCTGTCCTTTACCTTCCTCTTGTAATACAAGCTGGATAAAAATTTCTGGCTGAAGAATGCCTTTTTTTCTGGGACTACTTTTCCACCACCCCCATTTTTCATGCAGCTGCACAAACAGCATGGGGAAGGAGGGGGCAGAGACGTCTTTCACAACACACTGTCTGGATGTGTAATCTTTGACCAGGCAAAAGCTGAATAGAGCACTGCATCAAAAAAGAACAGAGCCATGAACAGCAGACATTAAAGGCTCATATGCATATTCAAGTGGACACCATCTTAATGCTGGGACCTACTCTGCACTCTTCTGTGTATTATGGTAGTTGCTGAACTACTCAAACTTCTGGAACCACCAAGCCCCCTGTAGTACACTGTGCAGTCATAGAAATCATGCTAGAAAATAGCAAGGCCATGGTCTGACTCGCAGGTGTCAGGGAAATCCATGTACTTTGCTGGGTGCTTGAATACAATTTGCAAACATGAGGCAGTGCTGTTTTAAAGGGTACAAGAGGACAGGCTGAAGGGATTAGTTCTGCATACAGGTGATACAAGATAAATAAGCTCTTTGAAAACATTTATTCCATAGTCTGAAGCAACTGGCATAGTTAGCAACAATGCCCAGGTAGCAACATAAAATGACCCAGTTGATACAAAGAACTTGGAAAAAGCAGGAGCTATTAACCATACATTTGAAGAATGAACTATCCTTCCAGGAAGAAAAGCAACACATCTGAATCCTGTACTTCAGGTTTGGGGAAATTTGAAAAACAGCCACCCAAAGAGCAAAGATTTCAGTAATCCACAAGTATTCTGGACACTCTCTCCAGCTCAAGGATACCTGCTAAGCTCCACCCAATGCCTACACCAGGAAAGATCAGTGCTCAATAAAGCAAACAAAGCAAATACAAGCAGGTTTGTGTATAAAAGCATGAACCACTGAATAACAGAACTATGAACAAAAATATGCTCCTCAAACTGCAAAAGACCAGGCTGGAAATCAATGTAATATTTCACCTGCAATGAGCTCACGTCTGTGAGATGTCAACAGTTGTTTTGATAGTGCAAGGGAAGCCCAAGGGAACAATTCTGGCTATAGCAAAAGAAGCTAGTTCAAAAGATAATAAAAAACAGTAGCTGTGAGAACACCCACATTCTCCAAAAGCAGACGGGCAAAGTTCAAGCCTCCAAAGTACTCATGTGTCCATGTCTCATAATGGTAAGCATAAGAGAACGAGCTGGGGCACAGATTTCAGCTTTACTGCACAAAGGATTCCCTCTCCAGTGTAACTTTAATTCTCAGCTAAGTTTAGGTTTCTGTAAGTTGCTCCATTCATGCACACAAACATCATGAACTAACCGGTGACTGGAATGATCACAACTCAGCATCAGCTGAGCACAAAGAGATATTGAACCAGCATATCTACACACTGATCCTCTACAACACAGCAGCAGAAAAGGCAGAGAAGGGAAGGCTCTGACAGCCCTCACCTGCTGCAGGCACAGGTCCTTGGCTCACACCCAGATCTGCTCTGGATCTCACAGAAGTGATTTTAAGTCATCTTTTTCCCATTTTTCCCCTTCCAAGTTACACACTAGATAGAAGATAATGTTTCTTAAAATGAACCATAATGTCAAACTAGATTATTTTGCAGTTGCAGTTCAAAATCTTTCTTCACACAGTAACTTATCAGAGAAGGAAGGAACAACTGTGGCCACAGTTCAGTTTTAGCTCCCCAGAGAATAACCATTGTTCATGTGTTACGTAAATTCAGATGGAAGTTTCCAAGTATCATTTCATGTCAAATTCTGACCTTTTTGTATGTTAAAACCTGCCAGAAAACATTTCTAGACAGAATAAAATAGTATTCATAAAAGAAAATGGGGCAAGTTCTGGTTTTACAGAAATCAGTGTTTCTGTCTTCAAGACACTAAATACAAACCTGCTGAGCAAGAAATTCTGCAAGAAGAATTCGAGTAGAGTTTTGGTTTTAAATGTTCTTATATGTTTACAACTGTTTGTAAATTGTCTGCAGTCTGGTGTCAGTCTAAAAAGGAACATTGTATTTTTTAAATACCCTGTCATACCTAAGGTGAATACCCAGGTACTGTGGCTGGCTGTAAATGCTAAGCCCCACTGCACAATGCAAACAGTGACATGCCAGCAGCACAGGTACAGCAACTAACCTTTCATCTCTGCTTTGAACTTCTTTGCTTTCACTGCAACCTCTGTGTCTTGTTCTTCCACCTCCTGAATTTTGCGCTTCTTGGAAACAACAGGAAGTGTAGAGTCACCAGATGGGTCAAAGACTTTTACTTCACTGTAAGGAAGGAAAAAAGTCAGTTTATGTTTTAAGAGCAAGCTCTCAGGTAAGATCCTGCATTTGAACAGAAACTTTCCAACACAACCTACCAAGAATACTTGTACATCACTCTTGCTCAGCTAACAAAGCATCTACAGGTAGTGAGGCCCTTCCTCCAATACCCAGCTGCTTTTTCAGTAATCATGACTACAGAACGGATACCCCACAAAGGACAACTTTCTCATCTGAAAAGAAGATACCAATTCAGTAAGAGTGTGATTCTGGTTTATACCTTCTCAAGACTCCACAGAGCATTTGAATTATCCATTAAATTGATCTCTCTGATGCTGAAAGCCTTTCCAGCAGAGCCATAATATGGTCACAAGCACACAGCTCCCCACCATGTGGTATATTATTATATTGTATTTGGTATATTGCCCCATAATTGTACCCTTGGGGTAATTATATATATATACACACACACACACAGATGATTAGACATAGCTTTACTTTTGCTTTTCTGCACTGCCTTTCCACCATTACATTGCAAGGGCACAACTCACACGACAGGGTAATGCTATGGCTCGTTGCTGTATCACCTGTATCACTGACTTCATGGGACATTCAAACATCTAATCTGTGTCTGAAACTGCCTCTTCTCAGTTATTGCATGATCATTTGTTCAGTCACAAACTGCTCTACAGGCTGTAAAGAACCAGCCCCCTGAAATCCACTGCTCTTTAATTGGAACTTGTAAGGGCCAATTGAATCATCCAACAGCAATGAAGCAGCTTTTTTCTTATTCAGAAAATAATTCCTACTGAAGGAGAAAGTGGTTTTAAAAGAGTAAGTCTAAAATATTCCCCCTCCCAGCCACATAATGAACATCTGAACATTTCTAAATTAGGAATCTGAAGTAGCCACCTTGCACAGGTTATAAAAGCAACTGAGGCTAAGTGACTGGACTGGGAAGCATGTGGTAATGCCAGAAGACACTACCATTAATTCATCCTCTAAGTATCAGAAATTATTCTTATGGGTATTAACACTGCATATTGGTTTACAGAAATGGATTATGCAGCCTTTTGCAAACACTGGACTCTGCTTCAGTTAAACCCAACTGAGAGCTCACTGGCTTCCTTGTCATTGTCATAATGTTGCTGCTAATTAAAAAAAAAAACCAAAACCAAACCCACAAACCTGTAACACAAATATAAGTGATGCACTCTCTTGCATCTTTTTTGGAAAGCATACAGAAATGTTTGACTTGAACCTCATCTTTAAAAACTACCTTGCATTTAATTTCTGATACATTACTTTTATTTAGCTAATTCATACAAAATCTATAGTTCCTCACAAGACTAGGATTCTTGCCAATCTCCTTAAAACACAAGTTTAGCCCTTCTAACATCCCCATACAGCAACAGTACTGCCGTTTTTGTACTACAAGGACAATTTTACAAGTACTGAATTAGTCTCCCTTTTAGGCAGCCAGACTATGTTGAACAGCCAGGAACTATCTTCAGATTCTCCCCAAGCCTAGATATGTTTGCAAAGTATGTCTAACAGCAGAAACATGTCCTGACAGGAGCTCATGGTTCCTCATTTCAAGAGGTCAAACCCCAGCATCTACATTGTCTTTTCAATACCCTTCTCCCTCAGCTACTGCCTCCTGGCATGTCCTGATGCTTCATTTACTGACTGACACTGTCTGCAAAAGCTGCTCCAGAAATCACAGCCGTCACTACACTTGGAAATGCCTGGCAGATGGAAACCAAAGTTACAGCTCAGCTCCAGAAAGATGTTTGGGGACTGCAGATGGGTGCAACAGTGCTATTTTTTCCTCACAAAATGAGCACTGAGCCCTGGTTTCACTGAGCTCTTGCCCTCTCTACACCAAAGGCTTGGCAAAATAAGCAGGCCAAACTAAGCAAGAAGCCTGCAACCAAATTAAGCGATAAACCCAGATGTCACAGCTCAGACTAATAATACCCTATTCAAATCCTCAGACGTTCAGCTGTCCCAGTTGCAATTTAGAGTGTCACTTTGGGCACCAAAAACTGTTCTAACAGTGTCCAGATTACATATAGACCTTATCTATTGCTTAAGACATGTTACTTATTACATACAACACTTAAACAAGGAGGTAAAGCTTTGCTCAAATCAAGTGCCTGGTTTTTTTCTTTTTTTAAGGATAGATGGCTAAGTAGGTCTCTAGGACAACTTATATGTCAAAGAAATTAATTCAAACTCTGATTTTCTCAAATCTATTTCATTCAGAATTGTATTAAATAAAGCTGCTACATATTAATACCCAGATGCTTGGGGTGCTGCTGCTAGCACCTAAAGACCTTGCTATCTGATGTCAGTAATTTATTATTAAAAAATCTGGGAAAATAAAAATTCTTATTAGCAACAGAACTTATCATCAATGTTTAAAAGCACAGAAAATGTTTCTGGATCTTAAGACAACTCTGCCCACAACCAAAGAGTTTTTCAAAAATAAAAACATGTAGAGTTATTTATACTCAGTCAAGCTGAAAGGAAAAACTATTCACCTCTTGTTTTGATACTTGTCTGTCTTGGCCAAGGCTTTTCCAGTGCCACTTATTCTTCTTATCTACAAGAAAAATTTAGACATGAAAAACAAATTACTCATAATGAAAACAATTCACAACACAAGTTCTACAGCTCTTGAAAGGAATTAAAAATGGAAATACAGACATATATTATGAGTTAGGCTCTTGTGTACCTGCACCAGTCTTACATCTGGGTGTAGTGGCAGGGGGTGTAACTGAGGTGGGAATGGCCCTCCTAATGCTGCTCTTCAAGAGCCAAATTCAAGTAAAGGACATCTAGTACTGGATCAAACACACCACAGATACACGACATAACATCGTACATCCAAATTCCCAAAAGCAGCAGCTCATATTTGTTCACTTTTTTTTCCCCAAGAATAGCTGCATGTCAGGGCAGGCATCACCCTATGGCTGGCATAAAGCCAACCTTAAAACCACAACACAGGCCCCAAACTGAATTAAACGTGTACTTGTCAGGTGACTGGTTTGTCTTTTGGTGTTAATATGTCTCCTTGCCTTTGTTCTGATGGGAAGTTTCACCTCCCATGAAGAGAGTGGGCAGGTTTTTCTGGATTTTTCTTTTCTGTTCTAGCAATGCCAGTACTAGATCTTGGATATCAGATCTTCTAGCTTGGAAGGCTGAACCTAGTTGTCATTCACAAAATCACATGCAGCAGGCATACCACCTAAAAGAGGAAAGAGAGCCTACATTCTCCCAGCATGGTGTGCCAGTGGCAACATGGAACAGCAGGTGTGGGAGAGGCAGGATATGCATCAGGTGGTGGGAGGGCAATGCAGCAATTTGCAGAACATCATCTTGCTTTAGCTACAGAGAAAGCTTCTTATGACTAAGCATCAAGAGTGTTCAGATTCTGGAGAACCACAGTGGAAAACACCAACACTCCTTCTAAGGTAAAGAGAAAGAAGCTATGAAGTACTGAGCTTATCTCTGCAATTCATAGAGATGCAGTGAATGTAAAGGTATGCTCTTATACATCTTATTCACTATCAAGATTTTTCAGGATAATGCAAATGAAGACAGCCATGTAAACAAGAAAAGCTGACACACAAATGCATGCAGCCATCTTACACATCCAGCTACTCCAGCCAACGCTGGGAGAAACTACAGGGTAAGGGTGACACACTACTGAGTGGAGAGACAAAAAGCAGTGCATCAGAACAGGATACCCTGAACAGGAATGTCAGCTTCATGCAGCTCTCTGCGAGACTTACCCCTCTCTCTTCCAAAAGCCTCAGTCTTGTCTCCACTTTCAGTCTGTTCTCAGCTCCCATCTCAGCACTGGTGTTCTCTCCAAGGGCATCATAACGAATAGTCAAGGCAGTCTTTGCTGCCAGCATCCGAGAAATCTGGAAGAGCCAAAAATAATATTAAATGCTAAGACTTAACAGAAGGCAATGATTCACTCTGATCTGCAAACCATACCCACATGCAAAAGAACAAAGTAACCATTTACTAGCAGTGTTTAGCCCAAAAAGTAATTAGTGCAACATTCTTTCAACACTGAAATACTGTTAATATAACGCCTAATTTCCTTGATAAATAGAGTGAAATGTCTGAGACAGCAAGTCAGTTACACAAATCCTCTCTACCCCAACCTTTAGATCAGGTTAGTTGAAGGTGTAATTTCCAGCTGGACAGCTTTCTCCACAGTTCAAACTCATCCACCTGCATTATAAAAGACTAAGCTCTAAGATCAAGCTACAAGTTACTTTAGCACAAGAGTCCAATTTTCAAGCAAGACTAAAGCCTCCAACACCTTAGTTTACCATCTTGCAGAAGAAAACAGTAGCACACCCCTTGAAAGAGCCAGTGTTCCACCATAACTCAGCAGGAATGCATCTGTTATTACTCAGATACGTCAAATGGACAGTCCCAGGCACTTTTTTTAACAGCAATGAATGACATTCAAAGATCTGTGGGACAGTGGTATTTTCCATGTAGTCACAAAGCAATACAGTAAAGCAAGCCATGGAAGGAGCCTCAAACCATCCTGAAGCTCAAGATATTCATGCTCTGGAAAAAGCCAAGCTGGTACACAACTCTGTAACTTACCTTTCCTTTATTTTTTGTATTGGTTTGTCCCACCAGGGAGGCATGATAAATAAGACCAAACTTAGGTGTGTCCCTTTTAGTCTTCAGTGCTCTGAAGAGTGCCTTCTCAGCACCCAGAAGCTGAACCGTTGAAGCCGGATGTTTTGCCAGATTCAAGAGGGAACCTAGGAGGGGGTAACACAGCAACAGTAATTTCTCAGAGGAGCAGACAGGCTAGATTCCTGCTTTTGAGTAGTATAAGAAGCTCAGAGCCATCTATTTTCATGAGAGTTGCTTCACATTCATTTCCTGAAGGACAGGTACACCATTTCAGTCTTTCATGCCTCAACTAACTGTCTTGGTTTGATTTCTGCATCAGGAAAGAAGGCTGACTCAATAAAACATATTCCACTGGAGTAATGCCTACTCCTGACAGTCTGACAGCAAGAACATGTCATCAGGGAACTGCAGCATAGATAACTGAAATAAGGCTGCTACCTTGAGCCAGACTGACTATAAATACCAAATGTTAGTTTTTTACTGCAAAAGTGACTAAAGTATCAGCAGGAGGCTCAGTAAGTGTCTCAGAAGAGGTAGTGACTTAAGTTGCCCTCATATTCCAGAAAGAATTCAGGCCAACTGAGAAGTTTGTCATCACAGACTGCTACCAAGCTCATGCTGGAATTCTCAAGGTTTCTGAAGTGCTGCCTTCATCCCCTTCACTATGAAATGTGATGAGATGACCAGGCCTTACATAACACTTTTAGCTGACCAGCTCTGATGAGCTCACCCAAGATTTACTCACATTGATCACTGTGACCCACCTGCATGAGCAATGAGCCTTGCCCCAACCAGTTCTCCCACCATGACAGTGAGATTGGGAGCAATGGCCATCATTCTGTTCTTCAGGTAGTCATAGAGCTGTGTCCGATACTCGGAGATTTCAATCACCTGGCACAGACAGAGGCTGGTTACAGGAGTCAGTATTAGTTGACCAAAAAATATTAGGAGAGAAATACACTGACATGAGGAAGTGCTGAGAAATTCAATGAAGGAGACTAACAAATTGCAAAATGCAAAAGAGCCAAGAGCCAGAGTTACAGGAAGCTTTATATAGGGCATACTCCCAGAGCAGAGCTCCATCCACAATATATATTGGATCTGTGCTGCTTATTCCCTTATGCAACTTATTTTCTCAGCAAAGCTCCTGCTAAAGGAGCTGACAGCATGCCAAAGACAGTGAAGTGGAACAAAAATGCTTAGTAAGAACATTTTCTTTAGGACAAAACCCTTGAACATTCAGTTTTCACATAAATCTTTGCCACCATTCTCTTGAAATGGGATACATGCTCTTTATTTGTTCCATACAAATACACACAACTAGAATGCACATGAAAAAGCAGCCTGGTCTAGACCAAGAACAGGAACTCCTAACCCTGCCACTCCCTGGTAAAGTCACAAAGGGATCCAACTGGCATGCCTGAAGTCAGAGGGTGTTTGTTCACACACAGTCCAGACTAGAGCAGGACAGGACTCCTAATCCTTTCAGGGCTTTGGCGCTCCCCTTTTAACCCAGGGTTTATCACTTAGCTTCCACAGTGACAGATTAAAAAGAGGCCATTATCTCAAGTACTTAAAAGCACAATGATAGCAAAATGCCTCCCAAAAGTAAAGACCGCCACTTTCAGAAGGCTTTGTGCAGACATCAACAGTCTGAGATGGCTCAGATGAGGTAGTGACTGTGCACCCTCATGCCTGAACATCAGGAAAGCAACAATCTAGGAATCATCATTGCCATCACAAGTGTGTTAGCACTGCCCTGGAAAAAGCTCTCCTTGGTAGAAGCAGCTCTGAAATGGCTAAAGTAGAGATCTACTGCTCCCCATCCGTGTGTACATACCTGATCACAGAGATGGATTATGTTGTTTATGTCTTCTTCTGATACTTCTGTCCCCATGGAAATCTCAGCAGCAGCCTTCACATCCTCCTCTATCTCCTCTGGTAGGATGTCAGAAACATCAGAGGAAGCAAAATTGCTTCTGTCTCCTGTGGGGGACAGATGAAAGCATGTTTGTGCTGGGGGCGAGATGAACTGGTAAAAAAAGCACAGAAACAGATGAAGATAAAAGGCCAAAATAAAAACAGTGAGTCAAGTCTGCCATCACACTATTTCAAACTCCTAAAATATATGTCAGTGTTCTGACTTCATGTTTATACCAGCTAAGAATGGTTGGAAATATTACATTTGAAACTAGGGGAAAAACCCCAAAAGCCCATACTCTGTAATACTGCACACTTCACCTTTTCAATGGCTGCTTGCTCAAAAATTTTCAGTCACAATATTAGAAGGAAAGAATTCCAGAAAGCAAGCAGTCACTTACCACTAACCAAATCTATTTAATTCTTCCTACAACTGGGGGAAGAAAAGCTCCCTGAAAACCACAAGTCTCTCCCTGGACTGCAAAGTTCATTACTACAAAAAACCCAACTAAACAAACAAACACAAAATCATCAGTACAAAGCTCATGAGCCCAAGAGGTGACACAAGTGTCTAAAATATAGTAGTCATTCCCTCTGCTCTTACAAATAATTCTAGCAGTTGCTGTCTCCAAGAACATGCAGAAACAGGCAACACTCCTCTTTACATCAGTTTTTTGATAGCTAATTTCCAAACTGGTCTGCTGACTAATTGTGCTTCTAAGATGAAGTGTTGGTGTTCCACGAAGAACTGGTTGGTGCTCTAGCACTAGCTTTCTCTTAAGCTTCCAAATGGCAAATTGCACCAACACCCAGATGCAAACACACACTCCTTTCCTACTGGCCCTCTTTAGCCTGCTGCTGAAGGCAGGATTGCATACAGGGTCATGACCAGCTGGATGGGCAAGTGAATGGGTCTCCAAAGCAGTGCACACTCCCAAGCAACGCTCCAGGCTCGTGTGTCCTCACTACTCACCAACTTTCCGCACACATTTACAGTATGTTAGGTTGTCTGTGATGATCTTGCCCAGCTCAGGGAAGTGCCAACCATACCATTCCCTACAGCGCATGATGTAGTTGTTCAGTTCTTTGTCCAAGTCATCCAGAAGCGCTAGAAGAAAGAAGAATGGACTTCTTTTTCTGAAAACATCATCTAAAAATGTGAAACTCTCAAACCTACAAATTTAAATAGTGTAACAGGAGATTAATTGAAGTGCTTTACCTGATAAAGACTGGAATAAACCAAACTGCAGTACACTTGAAGTCTTTACTTTTCAGAGAACTGCATAATACCAGGCACAATACTATTGAAATGTCAGAGTTCCCATGGATATAGCCTCAAAATTTTATCACTGGGACTGTCTTGGACAGACTCACTAACACCTGCAAAGCACATTCCCCTAGAAGGGGAGCAGTAGCCAGTTGTTCTTCCTCTCAGTCAGCCCAAGTGCTACACACGAGGTTGCTGTGAACTGTAGCCATGCAATTAACTTTGAGGAAAAAATGTAACAGTGTAACAAACTGATCTTGCATTCGAGTACTTGATTTAAAAGATTAAGCCTTTTAGTTGCTGTTGTAATCTAAATATACACAATACAAAGCCAACAGGCTCACCATTTAACAGATGTAACAAATAACCAGATTTATAATTTATTAGAGTATAGCACCCACAGTATATATTGCTAGAGAGCCCTGAGGCTAAAATATTTCCTGCTAATGCAATACCAACATTCCCATCTGTTGTCTCAGTGGTAGTGACGAAGTAACTGAATTACATCATTAATTTCAGTTTAACTATGTTTCATCATTGGCAACAGTCTGGGAATTCATATTCCAAACAGGATTCCTCATCACTGTTTCACAGCAAGCATGCAAATTATGATGTGTATATCTTCAAGGAAAATTGAGGAAGGGGCTTTCCTAGCTGCATTAACAATTTCAGTCTGTTTTCCATCTAGAAAGCAAGGAGATGAAATGCAGCATTACACACTGCAGTGTGTTTTACATGCCTAACAGAAGAGCCTATTTCTACATTGCCCTCTATGCAAGATACCACCTAAACGATAGGTCAGAAAATGCTGTCCTGTGGGACCCATTCTCCCAGCACTACTCAGAAGGGAGGCACGGTGGGAGGGAAAGCCCTTAGAGGACTGAACTAATACTGCCTGTATTTTAGCTGATCTCTGTGCTAAGAAAAGGTGGGTGCCAGTTTATTGTATTGCCCTAAAAATGTTCCTGCTTGTGGAAAACCCTATTAAGGAAACACACCTTATGCCCTGCTGAACATCAGTGCCCAATTTACTAAGACAGCCTAGGAGAAAATTGACAGCAACACTTTTCTGTGACCAATGTAAAGAAGTCAGTTCTCCTAAGCAAAAGCCATTAATAATTTAAGCTCTAAATATACTTACAAATTGCCTGGATAATCATGGTATCTACTTTGTCTGGGCTGAATTTCAACTTGTACCGGGAAAGGCTGCGGAGACAGAAACAGTTTCATCAGCATCCTGACATCCTGTTGCAGAATATGCCCCACCTGCTCCTACTCTACACGAGTACAGTTGTCCACAGGTTCATTCAAACCAAGCTCCATTTTATGCCACCGGCTGCTCTCAGCTGTGGCCAAAAGCCACCCTGACACAAGTTGCACAACAGCTCTGACAATGTGTCCACTCCCATACCCTGTGACCAGGGTGAAAGGGAAAGTTAAAGCTATTGTACCACCTGCAACAGACTGAACACGAGTGCTGTGGCAGGAAATTGGCTCTCGGTTTTTCTGCACGACTCTCCACAAAAAGTATTTGTCAACAGCACTTCCAGTTCAGCAGCAGCTGCAGGCAATCCACAAAACTGCACCTCCCCAGAAGCAAGTATCAGCAATGCTAATGTGAAGCAACAAAAGAAACTTCCCGGAACAGATTCTCACTAAGAAAGCCCATTACCATCTGGCTTTAATGTATGTTTACTGTTTCTCTGTACACTACAGTGAAAGACACTTGGCATCAATGAGGATTTGCATCTTAAAAGTACTTTTTCAATATTAATGCCCATTTTCTAAGCAAACACATTTTTAAGGAATTAGCTACAGCAAAGCATTTCTCTAACTTGCCAATGGCTTGTGACAGGACATACTCATGTCAGAATATGGATTAAAAAGTTACTCCTGAATGGATGCTTGATCCCATGTCAATCCAACAACTTTGTATTTAACTACTACTCCACTAAATCTAAAAGGCAGTGAGAGCAAGGTGAGAAGATAACCTTGCCTTTAATGCCTTTAATATTTGCATTACCTATTATATGCATTATTATTGTATCTATTTATTCTGGCATAAAACAGCAAATCGTGGTCTCCACCCTATCTCTTTGTGGCAACTGAGTTTTAAATGACTCATTTGACTGCTACATAGACATTCCAGATAAAACCCCAAAATATATAACATTAAAAGGAAAGCTAACAACTTCAACTGTGGGTGAAGATGAAGCCTTTCCCTAAAGGATGGGTGCAAACTGGAAAGCCCTTCTTTAAAAAACAAGATTTCAGATACAAAAGTGTCTTGACTTAGAGAGTACGAGACCCTGTCACACACTCAGAGACACCTGAAGCAGCACAGCATAGCCCCAGGAGAGGGGCAGACATGGGATGAAATAGAGCTGTTCTAGGAACTCACCTGTGTGCCAGACCCAGGCACATAGCTGCCATCTCTCGAGAAGGGAGGCCTGTTATAAGCCCTTCAATCTGTGAGCGAATTCCTCTCATCAGCTCTGTAACCATTGGGCTGTGTATACAGCTCAAATTCAGCTTCTCCTGCAGGGTGGGAATCAGTCAGGCACAACACAACATTCCTCTAAAGCCCTTCTTCCAGCAGCTTACATCATTAGAACTGGTTTTCCGACTGCAATCCCATGATCACACAAGTTACATCCATTTTTGATGCTCAAGGTAGTGACACTCCCAGCTCCCCACAGTTACAACTCCACTTTGAAGAGATTTATAATTAATGCTCTCTCTGCTACGTATAACATTCAACATAAGATTCAAAATTTTGCAGTTTACTAGAAACAGTTTGACCACAGAGAGAAAACTCAGAGGCAGAGGGTTGGGGGCTTTGGGTCTTTTTCAGAGAACAAGACAGAATAATTAGTTCAAAGTCCTTGTTATTATTCACTTTAACACCAAAACCTCATTTTGCAGCTTACACAGTCTAAGACAGCATGAGGAGGTCGTCAGAATAAAAAATCAGTGGAACAGGGAGCAATCAGACATGAGATGGGAAACTGGTGACACCTAGGAGACACTGGAGAAGGCAGTGCACCTCCACTGTACCTCTTCCTTCCTCTGGCAGGCAAGGACCAAGGGGTGTTCCCAGCTGCCTGCAGCCAGAGGAAGGCACGATACCTCCTTCCAACAAGACACTAAGTCATCACCCCACTACTGCTGCATCTGTCAGTGAGGAGGAAGTGTATCTGCCTGGCTTGGTCTTTTTGGTGGGTTCCTCCCCCCACTCTTTTTTCTGGATTGGAATATTAGGGAAATTAATTTTTCAGCCTGCTAGTTTTCTAACCAATGTTTAAGAGAGAAATCAAGCAAACCTGAACACCTCAGTGCATTCTTACCATGTCACTCACTTGTGTACTCCAGACAACAGCTTCCCTGTGACAACACAAGCAGTGCACATACTGGGATTAACTATCTTCTATGCTGCAAACATAGCATTGGTAGAACAATCCACTGCTGCAAAACCTCTGCAATCTGACTATATTATTTCAGTAGCATGAGACAAAAGGAAAAATAGCAAAATCAGTTATCACCTTTATGACACCTCCAAGTTTGGCATCTGCTACAGCCAACTGTTCATGGGCATCTTTTGCCACTATCTTCTTGAGAATTTTCTTCAAGTTCTTGCTGAGCTTGCCTTCTACAAGAGCTGTGGATGCTGCATAAAACAAAAAGACCGCAGATGCAGTTTTTTCTCCTCCTAAAACCTGTGAAAATATTACTCCTAACTTCATATATTTATTTTAACTGCCCACAGTAGCTCTAGTCTGAGCTGCAATACTATTTCACCATGCAGCAGCTAAAATCAAAATAGAAGAAAATTATATACTTGCTCCTCTGAAGGCCTAAATCAAAAACCTTTCTCCCAGTTGCCTCTCCTTTCTCCATATGTTTTCAGTTCTATTTTTGCCAATGTTGTTTAAGGATCTCTACAAACAGTATGCCATATGCTTTAGATACATGTTTAACATTTCCAAAGGCAAAATTATATGGGAATATTTTGTGTTTCATTTAATTAACGAGCCAATTGCCAGGTCCCTTAGGCAGCAACCATGATATCCTACATGGAGTAATGGCTTATTTGCATCCTCTGGTCATGATAATGCACTAAAGCCCAAGAAGGAATGATGCCAAACATGCTGACTGGGCAGTCAGACACAGACCCTTTTAATACAGCATGCAGACAGGAGAATCTTTAAAGGATGTTCTTCATTCTCAAGTATTAATAGATCTGTAAAAGCTTTACAATCCCACACAATCTATTTTAGCAGGCACTTATACAATTATCTTCAAGGGTCAGCTCTGTGCTTCACTGAACTTCTGTAATTGATACATCTTCATCGCAGTAATAGAGCAGAAGCCAGTGATTTTTGGTTTCCAGAACCTTAATGACATGTAAGAATAAAATCTAAGTGCTGTGCTGAGTTTCCTCTCAGCCCTTCTACAATGCAGGTAATTTTCCACCTTTCAAGCTGGTCAATAGCTTCTAACCCACTTAAAACAGTCACATACATAGCCTTCCTTTCCAAATAAATTTGACACTGGTAATCTGAACCCCTCTGTTTCACAGATAAATAAACTTGAAGCAAAGTAGTAGAAAGTTTTGGATTTTTTTTTGTTACTTTCTGTTTTTTAAATCAGCCTAATTATACATGAACTGAATCCAAACCTATGCAAAAGCAACATAACATGAAAAGTGTGCCAGTGATAGGAACATACAGCAGCTTTAATCTCAGTTCTTTCACTTGCATCTCATGTTTGATGGTAATGTCTCCCTTCTTGCTTCATTAACTTCCTTTATAAGCTATCCCTACCATATCAGGTTATGAATTAAAGTAGAAAATACTTTTTTTTAGGCTGAAAAACACAGACATAGTATGTGTCCATAAAACCCAGGCAGTTGTAATAATGAATGTTCTCTGATATATCTGTCTGTTGTCTCAGTGGTAGTGACGAAATGTTGACTCAAATCAGTTTTACTCAGCTTCAACAAGAATCCATCATTGACAACAGACAGGCCACATGTGTCAGTCAAAACTTACACAGTGTTCCTTTGCAAGCTGCTTGGGAAATATGCACTGAAGGAGAAAACAGACTTTATCACATCTCTACTACACTATAGACTGGATAGGTGACCTCACAAACTATCAAAACCAGTTCACTTTGAAAAGCCTGTAGTTTAAATGCTAAGAAAAGAAACAGAGCATGGACAGAGGTAAGTAATGAGTGAAGTAGTGCATGATAGGGATTTGATTTTTTAGTGAGAATAGTGTTAACTCACTTACCAGCAAGTGCTTCTGTTGTGTCCTGAAATTTTTCAAAGTGTTTCAGCTTTACTCTACAGAAATAAAATAAAAGTGTGTAAACAAATGTACCTAAACCACATGCTAGAACCATTTTATCTTTTTTCTGCCTCTGCTATTATAGCTCCCCTCTTTCCCTAAGGCTGCAAGAGAGCAGAGATCAATATCCAGATCCTCAAAAAAGAGTGAGAGCACTAAACTGGACGATTAAGACCAAGTCTGGCATGACTTTTCAGCTGGGTCCCACAATATTTATATAAAGGAAAAAAAAAAGGAATTTTGATTTGGTGTTTTTTGGACCAACATCACCAGAAAACCTAAGCCCCTTTTTGCTTTGTAGTTCATATTTAAAGACAGACATAATCCACTTAAATTTCAACACTGCACCCCGATTGACTGATGATAGCATCTTCCCATTCATCTTCACAAGGAAATGTTCTGCCTCTGTGGAATGCAGAGCCTGCACAGCTCAGATTTAACATGCTTTTCAACCAAATGCATCTTCAAAGACTTTAAATTTAAACTGATTCAGTGCCCATGAATCCTCAAGTCCTTCCCTGTAATTAGAAGTTAGAATACAAGTTCTGAGCCAAGCTTAAAACAAACAACAAAAAATTCTTTCATGCCCTAAGCTGACCAGAGCCAAAAATCATAGGAACAGTGTTTAACCACACTGTGTCAGATCCTTAGGCACAGCTTCCCTCTACCCCTCACACAGTCTGTGGTGTTGATATACAGTTACAGTTAAGAAGTTATCTCAATCCAGTAAATTCCTTGTCAGGGACAGGCATTTGACTAATCCAGCTCTGATTAACCACTGCTCTTTGTGAGTTAAGTATCTGCAGAGGAAGCAAGGTCACATACAAAGCTGAATGCTTGAGTTAAGCATGTGCAGATCCCAACAGAAGCTTCAGGCTTACACTGATGCCTTTTCAGAAAGGCAAGAGAGGAATTATTTTTATCAGAGATCCCATTAAGAGCCACATCCTGTATAACAAGTGACCAAGATGATGTTTCCAAGACAAGATTAACCACACTACAAAAAGGCAGATGTGGGATATTTCAGCCCCTGCTCTAAATACTTTTCCAGAGCAGGATTAATACAAATCACAATGCATAGCTTGTTTGGATGCATCCATTATAATCAAAGCTGGTTAGAAATCTTCCAATAAAAACATACTAGAGAGATTTGGAGGGAATCCACCACTGTCCCCAGCTTTAAGGCAATTTGCTAGAAAGGCCAGCTTGATCAGACAACACTGCAATCCCTGTGCACTCTGCAGGGATGCTAACACTCACTGATGGCATGGGCAGCAGCACTAGCTCTCAATTCACACTGATTTACATAGTTTCATCTGGATTAAACTTTATTTTTCCAAAAGAATTTCCTGTGAGCACGAAAACTTGTCATTTCAGACACTTCCAGCATTACA
Organism: Climacteris rufus; assembly: GCA_013398175.1. NCBI lineage: Eukaryota > Metazoa > Chordata > Aves > Passeriformes > Climacteridae > Climacteris > Climacteris rufus. The sequence goes on along the minus strand of VZRZ01002289.1, from coordinate 102,915 downwards.
AGCTTGGACGTTCTTGTCAAAGCATTCAGATCTCCTTGAAACACTGCTCAGCTTTTGGCTTGGTGACTCATGATGGCTTCTGCTTCATTACACTCTAAGGTATTTCTTTCACTTTGATATTCCATTTTAAGTTTCTCAGAGTATCTAACTTCACATTATCATTGTTCACAGATTTTACAATACTGAAAAACAAAAATCAATCGTTCTTTCTGAACCTCAGATGTGCCTGTAACTACAGGCAGTCATGTCCTTCCAAAAGCCACACTGCTATACCCACATAAAGCTGCTTACATTTTGTTTGCTTTTTCAGGAGTTTCAAATTCTTTCCACAGACTATCAACTTCTTGGAGCTTTTTCTCATTCAGAACCTGTAGGCAAAAAAAACAACCACATAACTATATTTAACTCACTTTTGAACAATCTTCAACCCACAAGACCCAAAACAAATTTAAAGTGTATCCAACCATTTTGCAGTAGTTAACACTGATTGAATCAACAAACTGAACTTCAGTGATTTTCAGGTTCATCATTCTCTCTCAGCAGCTTTACCCTACTAACAGACACACAATAGAACAGTGTTTTGACTTTCACTTGAATTATGAAAGTTCTTTCAGTAACAGCTGGATCCTCCTGGACCTGCATATTAAAGCAAAATCCTCTTCTTGTTTATCAAAACTGGGTTTGCTCCACCTCCTCTACAGGACTCACTCGCAACCCCAGTGACCCAAACTTGCCACTACTTTGAAAAAATAAAACATCTGGGATGCCTAACAGGAAGGAGTGACCCCTCAAGTTATTTTCATTGATCAGAGCTAAGCCAAAGAAGAAAGAGAACATTCCTATAAAGAAGAGGTGTCACCATAGCTTGGTCAACAACTGAGCCAAGAATTACCTAAGAGGCAGCAGTGGCTTAATCACATTTCTGTACACAGGGGATCCCCCTTCAGCTTTTAAACTGCACAAGATTACCAATTACACCCTTGGAGCCTACATACATTTCACAAAACACAAAGTGCACTGTAAATTCCCAGAAAACTGCTCAGGGGAATAGTGAAGATCTTTACAACCCTGCGTTCTTCACACCTCACTGAAAAATCTTGTGGGTTTGTCCCCACAGTGCAAATGCAACACAATTGCAATTTCACTCGGTGCAGAAATCATTCCTGGTATTATGAATTTTCCTCCCTTGCCGATTTTTAAACCCTGGTTGCAGAAGGCTGTCTTTTTTTAAGCCAAATTAGTGGCTGAGCAAATAAACATGGTAATTAACTTCCCACATGACTTTGAGGCACAGAAAAACCTTGGGGCAACTCTTCCTTTCCTCAGCCCAACAATTCATTCATTTTTCTCTTTCCTACCCCAAGGCCTACAGAATTTTCAATCTCTCTAAACAGATGTGGGCACATTGAGAAAAATAAAAATAAAGACATAGAACCTGCTAAAATCAGGACAGTGAATAAAAATTACACACCCATTGATAATTTGTCCTTCAAGATAGCAAGACTCATTGGAAAGTCTACCAAGATCTAGAACACGGCTATATCCCATTTGCCCTTACTATTTGCTCTTTTGATGGGAGCAACGCCTACAAGGCAACACGTGAGCTACACAGCTTGCAGAAGACAGTTCTTGATCACCAAGGCATAAAGGCAGAGCACAGGTATGCTGGCCACAAACATCTGTGGTCACTGCTGAAAAGGGAAATGGGTGACCACTGTCACCAAAATTCGGAAACACAAATTCTGTCCAAACCTCAAGTAACTAAAAAATAAACAAAGAACACCCCAAACATCCAGCAGCAACAAACTTTAGAGGCTGCTTTAAAAAAAAAAAAAAAGCTGAAGTCTTCAGAGAACGTTCCAACACAGAATGAACGTACAAGTGTAACAGTGACACAAGGCTGCAGCTGAACAGCTGCCCTGTCCAAGGAAGGAACACTGTGTGATTGAGAGCCTTTCCCTGGAGATGGACACTGTGGCTGAGGCTTTGCTGTGTCCAGCCTTGGCAGCTGCCAACAGAATCGGCACGGAAAACCAGTTTGTCTCAATATCTACACTTCAATAAAATACTACTTCTGATTGTTTCCAGCACAGCTTTCACCTCTCCCCCAGCCACGCTCCCATCACAGCCAGCCCCAGCTGCTGAACACTGCAGCACTTCTGCAGAGACCTCCTTGCATTCTCTGTATGTTCCTCCTCCCACCTTTGCTTTAACCCTACTCTGCTTTCAGAAATGAAAGCACTAGTTATTTTCAGCCCCTCCTGACTCCCGTGAAAGGTTAAAAGGGCTTGGCTCACCGCACCAGAGGTTTGAGTTTACTCAAGAGATAATTCGTTTTTATTTTTAGTAACTTCGAAGGTACAGGATACTACTACGTGTGAACATCCAGTGAACAAAACCTTCAGAGAAAGTGCTGTATGTGTGTCGGTTCCCCAGGTGTAAGCATTGGGACAGGGCCACAAACAGAAGCTATTTGCTTTTAGAAGTATTTCTGGCTTCTTCCCGAGGCGTATGTCTTGAAATTCTCCTTGCCTGAATTGTACAGCCTCACTCGAACAAGGAGGAAAGGTTTCAAGGCAGAGGAAGGAAATACAGTACTTTATGGAGCAGCAAGGGTGTAGTTCTGCTGCAGGCAAGGGCAAAAGAAACCAGAGCCTTGCTCTCTTTGCACCTGCACACATGTTCACACCAGCTAAACCCAAAAAAAGACTAAGCTGAAGAAAAAAAAAATTACAACTTTTATGGTCAAACTATGAACAAGCTAGTGAAAATGTACAGGCATCAACACTCGAGCAAGGGAAAGGCCAGAGGGGCGCCCGGCACTGTAGCAGCTCTAGTTTAGGCTTGCTCCAAGCCCCGGGGAGCGGCAGCCCCGAGCCAGGCGGGCGGGAGGCTGGCAGAGCCCTAGGAAGAGCTCTGCTCCTCCCGCTGGGAGAGGAGGTCGGAGCACGGCAGTCCCGCTTCTGGGAGCGCCCCGGGCCGGGCACCCGCACCGCCGCCCGGGAACTCACGGCCCGGCTCCCACGCGCCCCCTCCCGCATCCACGGGGCCCTGCTGGAACACCAGCCACGGGGGCACGGCCGGGAGGAGAAAGCGGTCAACGCTCCCAAACGCGGGTGCCCCAGAGGCGGCAAAAGGGGCAGGGCCGCCAGCGCACAACTTCCTACCAAAGCCACCCCGGCAGAGGGGAGGAAACGAGCGTCTCGGGTGGTGCCTGGCAGGTACCGAGGAGCACCCCCCTCCTCCCGCCGAGCACCTTCAGCCTCCGCCGGCAGCCCCTTCCCCGAGGCCTCGCTCCCAACACTGCCCTTCTCCTCCCACCCCGGCCCTGCTCGCCCCTCGAGGCGCCGCACGGGGCGCGGGAGCCCTCACTCGCTCCCTCATTCCCTCCCTCATCCCCGCAACTCCCAGCGCAGGCCCGGCGCACTACCCTTCGCCCTCCCTTCCGCTTCGCCGCAGGCCGGCGGCCGCTCCCGGCCCTGCGACGCGCCAGGGGAGGACGTGCCGCGGCCGGGCGAGTGGCCCCACGCCTGACCTTGAAGATGGCGTAGCCGGCGGCGGTCTCGAACAGCACCAGCATCGCTGCGGCGCCGGGGGCGGCCACGTGCGCCGCCGGACGGGACCCTCGCTCAAGCACGCGCGCGCCGGAGAGCGGAAACGGAAGTAGAGGCGGCAGCGGAAGTGGGAGCGCGCGGAGGGCGGAAGCGGCAGGGCCGCCTTCCGCCCACGAGCCACGTGGCGGGACCGCGCCCGCGCCGCCGCCGGGCCTGCCCCACGGAGGCTCTGGCCTCCTCACGCACAGACACTCGCACAAAGCCGCAGCAGTGGGGCGCTCCGCTGTATCCTTGGGGTGGGTGGCTCTCGCAGGCCGCCCCGCTACGCCCGCCTGCCCGCGCTTCTTCGCGGGTAGCGGGCCCAGCCCAGCGCGGCAGCGTCAGCCACCGTAGACAGGCAGACGGCTCTGTTTCTGGGGACCCGAGTTCCCATACTAAAGGCTTCTGTCTCCCGAGCGATCCCGAAGCAGGTGTGAGCTGGTGGCCCCCTCGGTGAGCCCGAGCGGCGCCGGGCGCTGCAGCCAGACCGTGTGCAGTATCGGGGTTCAGCCGGCGCTCCCCGCCCTGCGCACACCGCGGGTGCATCCTCTGCCCGCTCCGCTCTCCATCCCCAGGCCTGGTCTACAGTTCCTCGTACAGAAACAGTTCAGTTCCGTAAAGAATTTTTGACAAAGTGCAATTGTGTGTGTTTAAAAGCTTTGCTTCTCCAACAGACGAGTACCAAATTACATGCACATAAAACAGGCGTTTTAAATGCTGCTTGTGGTGTCCCCGGGGTAGGTGCAGTCCTGCCCGGGGGAAGGCAGAGCCGGGGGTGGCCGGAGCGGCCATTTGTGCCACCGCCTGCTTTGTGGCTTGGCAGAGCCGGCGTGTGCACAGCGCGGCGCCTGCCTGACCTACTTCTGTGCCTGAGCCCGGGCCTGCTGAGGAACCGAGCAGCTGCGCGCTGGTGGGGGGCGGGCGGAAAGCGCCGGTCCTTGCCCTTAGAAATTCCTTCTTGTTTCACAGGGAGGGTTATCTGTACTGAAAACAGGCAGAGATTTTCCTGCCCGCAGGAAGAGAGGCTCCAAGCAACGCTTGGGTTTGATTTATATCAGACGTTCATTGCTGCATTTTATGCAACCATCTGTATGAGTCAGCACGCCTTTGTTTCCTCCATGTAAGGAGTGTGCTGGAAAGCCAACAGTCAGAGAAATCTGTGGATGTGGACTCGTATAAGTCTGAATTATTTTTTTTAAGAAAAGACTCTGGTGCTTTACATAACATAACTAAAATTTTTAAAATTCCACAACCAGTAATATTGCCACGGAAATTACATTCAGGGAGACAGAGAGTTTCCAGGTTCCACCTAGTTTTAAAGTCCCGGTTCTGGCACTGCTGGCTAGGGCAGTACTGTTATTATGTAAGAGCCACTGTTACTGAGCTGGCTGCCTTAGAACACTGCCTTCATCCTGTTTGCTAGCACTAACCCCTCTCAGGCAAACAAATTGGCATTATGAGATTACAGATTGTTCTTAGGTTAAAGTCTGCATTTTACAGAAATTTGGTTTTGATGGACTGAAGAAGCTTTGCACAGACTATATGTGTGGGCCAATAGCTTTGAGAAAACCTCTAACAGCTATTGGCTCCTACCTAAACTACCCAGCGGCTTTGGAGAAATTAGTTAGCAGCAGTTTGAAGGAACAGAGGTGAACTTTATTGACTTCAGGTGACTGAGATTACCTGCAGATAGGGAAATAAGAGACATTATAAAACACCTGGGAAGGGAGTGACGTTATTAGGGCAGGTAGTCTTGATGGTGCATGTGAATGCAAGGCTAACTTTGGGTTTTGTGGGAAGAAGATTGTGTAAGTATATTTGGTATTTTTAAAACAGCTTTTGTTGTTGTGTATTCACTTTAAGTGCATTCTATATTGAATTAGGCCTGTCAAAAAAGAAAAATGGGCATTTTGTTGCTGTGCATCTGTAGTTTTCATGGGCTCAGCGGAGATAAACTTTGCAGATTAGCTCTTCAAGTTTCTCTCTTGAAGAGCTAATGCAGGCCTAAACAGCAGAGTAAGAAGGGGCTTAAGAGAGGTGGTGTTAGTGTTTATGCTGCTGAGCACATTCTAATGTTTTATCTTTATGGCTGTGTATAGGGATAGGTAACTGCATTCTGACTCATGTGAGTGTTAGCTTTTATTACATGGGAAAATGTGGATTGTGCCAGAGTCTGAGACTTTGGCCTTATTGCTGTAAGGCTACTCTCTGTGTTTTTAAAACCACTTCAATTTATAAAAACCGGCAATGTTCAGAATAGAGTATTTGTCATTTTCCATTTTGTTAGTATTGTGTGTTGCTGTGGAGCCCTTGCATGGCTTATTTTGGTGCTTTGTGTGTGTTATTAAGCTCATAATGAGCTCTTACTGTGAGCTTGGCATAGCATGAACATATTTGGCTTTCCTGCCTGCTAGGCCTTGCCTAAGAAAGATCATCTTCATTTTGTAGCTCTGTATAGCATTTGTTTTGGTTCTCTTTATTTATTTCTTCCCTCCCTTGTTAATTCTGAATTGTTTTAACAGTTGTGTTTAAAACTAATTCCCATGAGTCTAGATAGCAATTGTTTCACTGGCTAGTAAAAGCGCCTTCCTTGCTGTAGCTGTGTTTGTAACTCAGCAGTCAGTGAAATGCAGCAGTGCAGGGTGCAGCTGCTTTGGTGTTGTTACAAAGGAACATGGCACGCACAGCATTGAGCTGCTTGTGTTAATGAATGCCCTCTGCCCAGAGGTAATGAATGTGCTCTGTCCTTTTCCAAAGGTAGCTGGTAAAGTTAAAACTCTCACTAGTAGCATGAAGATAATAATCTCCTGTTTCAGTGGAGCTAACTTCTGTTGATTCATTGATTTTACATTCATGTTTTTTTGTGGTTCTTGTGTGTGTTTGGTTGGTTTTTTTCTACTTGCTGGACACTTAGAGTTAGGCATGTGCCTATGCCAGCAGTGATGCTATGCAGGAGTTGCCCAAGTTGTTGTAGAGGGGATGTTAGTGCTGCATGCTATAGTCCAAACAGCTTGCAGCCTAAATGTAACCTGTTTAGGTAGGTGTTGCTTCTTGTGCAGGCCTTTAAATAGCCATGCTGTGCCAATATAAAGCAGGGCACCTGTTCTGTGCTAATATGATGTATCACTGCAAGGTTGTGCAACTGCCACTGCCTGGGTGCGGATTTGCTTAACACATGTAGGTCCCATTGCTTGTGTGGTTGTGATGATTAAAAAAAAGCCATCTGTGCCTAAATAGGAAAGTGAGTTTTGTTGTGAAGTATTGTCTTAATAAAAACCTTAGCAAGGTATTAGAGGTTGGCGTAATGACAAGTGACTTTTCCTCCAAGATCTGCTGTTGTGGGAAGGGTTATGTGACTTCACAGAATCACAGAGTTGTTAGGGTTGGAATGGACCTCTAGAGACCGTCGAGTCCAACCCCCCTGCCAAAGCAGGGTCACCTGGAGCAGGTGACACAGGAACGTGTCCAGGTGGGTTTGGAATATCTCCAGAGGGGGAGACTCCGTGACCTCCCTGGGCAGCCTGTTCCAATGCTTTGCGACCCTCAATGTAAGGAAGTTCTTTCTCATGCTGAGGTGGAACTTACTGTGTTTTAGTTTATGGCCATTGCTCCTCATCCTGTCACTGAGTACCACTGAGAAGTGTTTGGCACCCGCCTTTAAGATACTTAAATACATTGATGCGATCTCCTCCAGACCGAACAGGCCCAGCTCCCGCAGTCTCTCCTCATAAGAGATGCTGCAGTCCCTTAATCATCTCTGTGGCCTCCGCTGGACGTGGCCCAGCTGCTCTGGTCGCCAGGGTGCCCTTAACGCCCGCCCTTTATTCCTGCGGCGGTCCCGGGGCAGGGGCAGCTCCGTGAGGGGCGCCGGGGCGGGGCCCGGGCGGGAAGTGAGCTCAGGCGCACAGGAAATCCCGCCCGTGCCGCGGCCCTGTGTTTGCGCTGCGGGCAGAGAAAGGAGCGGAGCGCCTGCAGCGGCCCAGCCGAGCCTGCCGCACGACACGGGGCC